>VWZE01004416.1:92599-112941 GCA_013396675.1 Eubucco bourcierii
TTTTTTTTCATATGAAGTATAGCTTGATTCCAGCTATGATGCCCCTAGCTCCAATGCAGGAGTGATCTGTCATAAGGGTCACTGTGCTGTTGATGTTTTGGCATTGCTCTGTCACAACCCTAATGTCTCTGGGGCTTCCTCCACTCAGGAAAATCGATACTGTGGGCATTATCTGTAAGATTAGAGAGAAAACTGCTCCATATCAGGAAAAAAGCTATTAAGGAGACCTCTTTCGGTGCTTTGCCAGGAAAAGGATTTAAATAGGCAGATGGTTGGATTGTGGGAGAGATGAAGGCTTCTGTTTTCTGTGCATCCTCCTTGCTTTCATGAGTTTTCTCATCTCCTCTTTTGCAGCAATAAACTGACTCTCCCTGCTTCTTCCAGGGACAACCCTGGGTTGCTTCCTCCAGCAGTATATTTTGCCCGTATTCTACCCATTCTGCTTGCTCAATCAAGTTAAGTCAGTGAGAACAAACACCAGCTTCACGCACTGATGCGCAATCTCTACAGCTGCCATGTTACAATCGCATTTTCCAGTTTGATGAAAAGCTGGGCTGATTCTTCATGCCTGCTCTTTTCCAGTTCTGGGACTACTTCTCTCCATTTGGAAGCCTAACAAGATGGATGGGACAATCCACCAATGTGGATTTAGAGCAATTACAGGTCTGAAATGTCTTGGGATTTCTGTTAACTCTGAGCAGAAGTTGAAACAGAATCAGAAATGGTGAGAAAGAGGCTGTCTGACAAGTTTGGCTTGAGGTCTGAGTGAGGAGCAATAAAAGGAACTTTTCTTGCTGCTTGTGAAATAAAAGAACTCAAAGATGTGATTAAGATGTGGAACTTTTCTACTGCTTGTGAAATAAAATAACTCAAAAGATGTGATTAAAATACTGCCTAAAACCAAAACCAATGAGAAACATTCCCTGAGCTCATTTTAGACCTTGTACTGCATGAAAAATGTGCTTATCACCTAATTATAAATAGTTTTTGTAAGTGTTAATGACAGCACATTGATGGAAGAGGTTAAACTCTAGGAAGCTTTCCTGTATGACTACTTCTATTGCTCTTACAGTTGCCAATGCATACATGCACATCTACCTGGTTTATAATAACCCTATGTAATAGGAACCTACCTTTTAATAGAGAGGTAACTGAATATTTCATTAAATATAACTGGGATAAAA
Source organism: Eubucco bourcierii (assembly GCA_013396675.1). Classification (NCBI taxonomy): domain Eukaryota; kingdom Metazoa; phylum Chordata; class Aves; order Piciformes; family Ramphastidae; genus Eubucco; species Eubucco bourcierii. The sequence goes on from VWZE01004416.1 coordinate 93,784, forward strand.
ACAAACCAGCCAACCAAAAAGCAGTTTACCTTTTCCTGCAGGTTCACTGGGTCCCCTGTCAGACAGTATTAGTTCAAGAGCTATTCCAGAGGAAGTTATGCTCTGGCTACCACTTGCAGGGCTTGTTTCTGGAGATGACATATGCATAGGTAAGACTTACACAGGAAGAATAAAAATTTATTTCAGTAATGTGTTCAAAAGTGTATATTCAGAATCGTAATCAATTGGCAATCTTCTAGCATATGTTATTTATTCATTGGAAGACTGTTCATTAATGATTTCTTGATCAATGTTTTACAGTGAACTGCACTTCCCACTACAGTCAGTGGTGTGCACCCTATGTTCTATGTAACCTGTCCAGATGGTAATCAAGGGCACAATGTCCACCTGGAGATCAGTGACAAGTGGTGTCCCTCAGGGGTCAGTGCTGGGACCAGTGCTGGTTAACATCTTTGTCAGTGACATGGACACAGGAATGGAGTGCACCCTCAGCAAGTTTGCAGATGACACCAAGCTGTGTGGCACAGTCGACTTGCTTGAGGGCAGGGATCCATCCAGAGGGACCTGGACAGGCTGCAGAGGTGGGCCCAGGCCAATCTCGTGAGATTCAACAAGGCCAAGTGTAAGGTCCTGCACCTGAGTAGGCACAATGCCAAGCACAAATACAGGCTGGGTGGTGAATGGCTGGAGAGCAGCTCTGAGGAAAAGGACCTTGGAGTCTGGGTTGATGAAAAGCTCAACATGAGCCTGCAGTGTGCACATGCAGCCCAGACAGCAACCGAGTCCTAGGCTGCATCACGAGCAGNTGAGAGAGTTGGGGCTCTTCAGCCTGGAGAAGAGAAGGCTTCGAGGGGACCTTATAGTAGCCTTCCAGTATCTGAAGGGGGCCTACAGGAAGGCTTGGGAGGGATTATTTACAAGGTCTTGCAATGACAGGACAAGGGGCAATGGGTTTAAACTGGCAGAGGGGAGATTTAGACTGGATGTTAGGAGGAAGTTCTTTGCAATGAGGGTGGTGAGGCACTGGAACAGGTTGCCCAGGGAGATTGTGGATGCTCCTTGCCAGGAGGTGTTCAAGGTCAGGTTGGACGAGGCCTTGAGTGAGCTGTACTAGTGGGAGGTGTCCCTGCCTATGGCAGGGGTTTGGAACTAGATGATCCTTGAGGTCCCTTCCAACCTTACCATTCTATGATTCTATGATTTAGGGAGAAAGTAGTATTATTTTACATACCTGTGAGAAATGCTGAATCCTCAGAAAGCTGAGCACAGGAATAAGGGACTGTGGTAAATTAGAGTAGGTATAATTCAATTTTTACTTGCCTTTTCCTTTTGCCCTTGCAGATGTGGTTGTGAGAATCTTCTCAGTGGGGGCAATTTTGACTTGCATTGAGTTAATATCTCCTGGGAATGAGGCTGGAGAGGTGGTTATCTCTTCTACTGGGACCATGGCTTCCATAAATCCATCCTTTCCTGAATAAGCAGAAAAAGAAGAGCAGAATGCATGAAAAATAAATGGGAAGATTTCAATTTTAGATAACCAGTCAAAGTAATATCCTCAGGCATAACTGGTGTGAATTGATGATCATAGAGGGGAAAAAAAAAAAAAAAAACCAACAAAAAAAGCCCACAAAAACCCAAACATTCAAGATGAGAACTAGAAAAGCCACGATTATCCCTAGTGGCCACTTCCTCACATCTCTTGCCTTTCAGGTGAAAAGATGCTGGTTAAGGTATGACCAGTTTAACTGCTGATTATTCTTTTTAACTCTATATGCTACATACTGAGGTAAAGAATTGTGCCAGTGGCTGAAAATAATATAGATTGCTGGTTGGTCAGCCTTACAGAGAGATGAAGTGCAGCTGATATGTCCTGAGGTGTGATTTTCTGAATAAATTTCTTTTTAAAAGTGTCAGTTCACATGAGGTTACCAAAACTAAGAGCAACATCACTAAATGGAAGAAGATTGTTTCAGTGAGGCAGAGCTTGGCAACTGAAGGATTTACTATGTTGTAATCACATGGAAGTATCAAGGAGAAAATAACTTGAGATTGCATAAAAATTAATCATAAGGGTATTCTTTATCTTAAATATTAAATTGGTATTTCTTTTTAGATTATCTGAAGCTTTATTATTGATCAGGAATGTTTTGTTTCATTTGAGGATTACTTAACATTTTTTTTTTAATCTATATATTTTTTAATATTTATTTATTTAGTTAGTTATTTTTATATATATACACAAACTAACTTGTAAATCAAAACTGATATCAGGTGGAGATCAAATGGTTTAATTTCTTTCTAAATGTCAGTATGAAGAATGTGGCATTTCATAAACAAAATACTTTGAGAATACTTTTGCACGTGTGTTTCCACATTTTTAAAGCCTTTACTTTTGAATTCCTTGACTGAACTTCTTAACTGGATTAAATGCAAATTCATTAAGTTTTCCCCTCTCAAATTCTGGCTTTACTATGTGCTGAAAATATGCTGCCCTAGGATAAGAGACTAGATTAAGAAAATGAAAATACTGCTAAGAACACAGTGAAGCCCATGAAAGGCTGCAAAAAGGGAGAAAGAGCAACACACTAGTTTTAATATTAATAGCTCACCAAGGTTCACATTTTATGCCACTTTGTTTGACAGTGATGTGTTGAAATGAAAGCAACTCCTGCTTGAAGTGGAAAATAAAACTGAAGCTTAGAAAATTGTAGGCTTAGCCTAAGAACAGATATTACAAATAAACTGCTTAGAGCCGCGCAGGTCTGCTGCACAGCACACAGATTTTCTGATACATTCAAATTAACAGAGAGGAACATTTAATGCCATATTTCTGGGATGGGATGGGAGGCATGGATGCCATTCAGACAGTATAATCAAAATAAAAAAAATATATTACTTTCTGCCCTTCATATTCAGTGTTCCTTGACATTTTTCTGGTCCATTTCAGTCTGTTTGAATGATCCTTTCTACATAAGAGAGACCACTGAAAACTTCGGATCTACCAAGGTGGCTCACTTCTAGCTTTAGCTGCTGTACTCAAAGCACTAACAACTGGAAATGCAGAAATATGTTTTAGACTGGGAAAGAATTCTATGAAATTCTATATTAAAAAATGAGGCAAAATCAAAGCGAACTCTTCTGGCAGCAGATGCAGTGAATGTAATTTAAAAAGCAATCATTATATCAGAAAACCTTAGGTGAAGAGGTTCTCACAAATACTTGTATGAGGAGTGCAAATGAGCAGCTGGAGGCAAAGAACGGCTAGTGCTTCTCAGCCTGGTTTTATTGTTTGTGTATCTGCTATCTGACCCTGATCTAAATTTGATTCTCTGGCAGCCCTGTTGTCGCCGTGCATGGATTTTTAACTGTGCTGCTTTTAGATGAAGTATTACTGTGTCAGTCAAAGGAAAACGAAAACTGAAAGTCACTGACCTTTTACGGGGTGGATAAGAGGAGCTGGAGCTGTACCTCTGTGGTCCTTTGTGGTAACTGTACAGAAAACAGAGGCATCATGGTCATGATCTAGGTGCTGTCTTTTTGCAATGCATTTCTGGAGTGACTTTTCATAAGGACGTGATAAAGCTTAACCATCACTATTACCGTTGATTTATAAAGAGGGTAATTGGGAAAAATGTTTTGCTGAAGGATGTGGAGGTCAGCAGAAAAACTAGAGATATTCTCCAGAAACCTTGTGCTGCAGATTTTCAACTGTGGCAGCACAGAGGTTCATAAACCAAAATCCATTTTCACCTGGAGTCGAGTGCCTGATTCATCAGCAAAAGTATAATCAGACTCTTACCTCTATCTTTGGAAGTCCCTAGGACAATCTCACTGGGCTCAAAAGAAATCGCTGTTGAAGACAGAAAATGTAAACTCAGAAAAGAAGTTGTCATCACAGACTCTTAGAAAAAGTCAAGCTGGTTTTTAAGTAAAGCAGGAAGACCCAGGCATTTCATGTATAGAAATTTGCCTGTTTTTCTCAGCAGTGCATTGATTGTTACAGAAAAAGTGATACTGTTACAATAATCACAGTACTGCATTCAAATAATGTGCTTTACAATAACAAAGTAGGAGCATAAATATGACTGAAGCCTCAGATTATTTATTAAATCTATTTGACAAACAAATACCCTAAACAGGATTAGGACTCTAACAGTGAGATCGCTGCCACATAAAAATGCCACATTTCATGTGAACACTTTGCCTGCATCGAAAGTCAAATACGGTTAGGCAGCTACAAGGCCAAATGCTTCCCTAACCTCTAGTTTCTTTCTTTACCTGATAAAATTTGACTGTCAGCTGTATTTTGATAAATTATAAACACATCTGTCATTCCTTATGCCTTTTGTTAGGAGGTTGCAATGTGCAGAATAATGTCTTTGCCTTTGAAGAAGTTTCTGAGCAGCACTTAGTTTTGTTTTCATACATTTCCCACAGCTGTCAATGATGAAGCCTCTTTGGGCTTAAATAGGGAGACAACTATTAAATGGTAAGTGGGTCTCCAAAAGTTTCCTTCAAAATCTGTCTATGAAACATACTCGGTTTTCTAGAATTCCTAATGAGACTTTTGATGATCTATGCTTCTTTGGAGAGCGTGAGCAATTTTTTTTTACAGATGTGCAAATTTAAGAGCACTTACTCCTTCAGGAATTCTCAGTTTTCTGTTACCAACCTTTCCAGAAGTGGCAATGTGCTGCTGTTAGGCAACAACAAAAAATATCTGCTAAAACCCCCACCTTGATAATTAATAGGTATGAAGGAACTGCCAGCACTTGGCACAAAGTCTTTTCAGGTAGGTACCCTTGTGCATGTGGCACTTCTTAAAAAATAGATTAAAAAAGCCCCAAGCTGTTAAAGTCTGAAACACTGTTTCTTGAAATAATAATAGTATTGATAATGAAGACAGGAACATAAAAAGAAGAAAATTCCCCCCCCCCCACTATTGCAGATTCACCCTTAGGGCAGCAGCTTACAGTAGCATGGTGCCATTTAAAACCAGGCTCGTAAGCTCCCAAAAGCACAAGTTTTCACCCCTCTCCATTCCCTTAAAATTACTTCCAAGTTTCTCTGAGCTGAGCACACAGTGCACCACAGCATAGCTTTGTTTGCAATGAGGCCACACTGCAAGACTGCACCAGCTGAACTGGACAGTGGCTGATCCAAGACTGCTCTGTTTCAGTACTGCATGACCTGACCCTCAATTACTAGGTATGCCCTCACAGAGTTACCCATAGCTTTGGATGACTTCTGTCCCTGACCTCTTACGTTGTGGTGCAACACCGTGCGGGTAGATAGAGAAGAGCTTTCTCACCCCTCAGCAATGAGATTTTGTGAACATATATTCCTGACTGTGATAGCTATTAATTGTAGCAGAAAAATAGTAAGATTGTTAGAAGAACCATTTGGGCTCATGGTTTAGAAACTCACCCAAGAGGCACTAGAATGAGAGGGACTTCAGCCTGGGTTTCTACATTGCAAGTAAACAAGCCACAAAACTGCTGGCTCATTTACCACAACCCATGCTCATTTTTTCCTCATGCCACTGCTTGTTCTTGTATAATCAAATGTCTTTTTAAAGACAGCAAATATTCAAAGGGCTGTGGGTCCAGTGGCTGACACTCACAGCAGCGTGTCTCTGCCAAACAGCTCACCTGCTGCAACCTATGTTCCCAGGGGAAAAAAAGGTCTGTTTGGATGAAAACAGAGTTTGTTGTAAAGTGCTCATTCTGAGCCCTTGGGAAACTTAGCGTAGACAGTGGCTAAGCACATCACGTGCATACATAGAAAAATATCAGCTTCTCACTCAGTCTTAAATTTGATCACCAGACCATTATATCTACTTTTATATCAGGGCATAAAGAAAGCAAACAACTTATTCTTGTGTTTCAGTCTTTCAGCTTTTGAGAGCTTCTTGCACTGTAATTACACACCTTCCAGAGATGCAGTCACAGCCTCTGTTTTGTCAGTCCCATGATGAAGAAGTTCTGCAAATGTAAAAGCATTCTTACTCCAGAAAGTCAGGCCATAGGATGTTCGCTGGAGCACTTAATCTCAACATAACAGGATCAGAGGCCACCAGAATGGAACTTGTTTCTAAATATTACTACTGTTGTACTTTCCACACAGTTATTATGTATTATAGCAAATACAAGCCTAATTATTGATAATTACATAACTATTAAAATCCTGCCTTAATAGTTATTCATTTGCTTATACTAAATTCTACTCAGCAGTGTACAGTATAATTTTTTTTTATTAATCCCTAAGTCAAATTAGGTGTTAACAAGAAAAACTGGCTAGGAATCAGTATTCTTTAAATTGTCATTTCAGTAAATACTTTAATATGTGGCCTATAGTCAAGTTTTGAAAAGAACTAAACCCTTAAACAGGAAGCTTGAATGTTTAAGTCCAGGCAGTTGGCTCAGAACCTTGTTGAATCAGAGCCTTAAGTGTGCATGCAATAGAGAAGGATCCATCTGAAAATATTTTAAAGTTGCTTTTAATGTGTTTCTTATACTGCTTGTAAATGACATTCAAAGTTTTCTTCAGGATTCCTTCTCAAAAAAAAAATCATTTAGCTGAAATTTTCCTGTGCATATGCATAAAAACTTATCACAAAAATGGTGCTTTAGTTTACTGGACTCTTTCCTCTTCTTCCATATTTTGACATCTTGCAAAAATTTGTCTTTTCTTCTCAAAAAGGAACTTAAAGGTTCCAAAATACTAGTTTTTCTCAGGATAAACTTATCACAATTTAATATACTCCAGTGAAAGAACTACAGAGATAAGGACATACCCTCCATGTGAAGTGTTGTCATCACTCTCTTGCTGGTTGTCTCTGAAAAGGAGAAAGCACTCTGATAGACTGACATGTTAGAAGGGACTTTGTCATTGTTTAATCTGAAGAGTATCAATCAGGAGTTTATTGTGTTTATTCCTATTGAAGCAAATATTTAGGTAAATAGATCCCCATTGGGTTTTGGTTTTTGGTTTTTTTTTTTTTCTCTTCTGTAATAATCTACTGAAATCCATTTCATAGAATCATAGAATGGTAAGGTTGGAAGGGACCTCAAGGATCATCTAGTTCCAAACCCCTACCATAGGCAGGGACACCTCCCACTAGTACAGCTCACTCAAGGCCTCATCTGACCTGCCCTTGAACACCTCCAGGCAAGGAGCATCCACAACCTCCCTGGGCAACCTGTTCCAGTGCCTCAACACCCTCACTGGAAAGAACTTCCTCCTAACATCCAGTCTAAATCTCCCCTCTGCCAGTTTAAGCCCATTGCCCCTTGTCCTGACATTGCAAGACCTTGTAAATAATCCCTCCCCAACCTTCCTGTAGGCCCCCTTCAGATACTGGAAGGCTATTCTAAAGTCTCCTCGAAACCTTCTCTTCTCCAGGCTGCAGAGCCCCAACTCTCTCAGTCTGTCCTCATAGGAGAGCTGCTCCAGACCTCTGATCATCTTTCTGGAAATTTGTCAGATATTACTATTCTTTTTTTTCAAAGCCTGAACCTGGCAGACCAGCTATGCAGAAAGGTAATAGCATGAGTGAACACTAAGTAAAAACAATTCATTCAAAGGATTTTTTTTTTTTTCCCCAATTAGGAAATATAATCAGGAGCCTAAAATTAGTGAAGGTATTCAGTGAGCTAAAATTGAATCTGTCTTTCTCAGTAGTGGTAAAACCAGCATGATTTTCCTGTTAGCACCTCACAATTTCCCCTTTATTTGTAATGCATTGTAACTGCCATACTTTATATTAGAGCCATCTGATCCCACTGAAAGATAACTGGCTTACATGAAACAATTTTCTGGCTTTGATGGAAGCTTTCCTGTGGGTTTTAATTCTGTCTTACCTACTCATGAAGAGATGCACACATCCAGAGGGTGATACACATGTGTATATATGTCCCTACCACTGCAGGGTGTGAATATGAGCTAAAGGATTAGAAATACTAGCATTGCCTTTTCACCTCTCTCTCAGCTTGGGAGTTAAGGGGTTCTCCCTCTACCACACTCTGATTGCAATCCATATGAATTAAGGTTTTAATCCTGCCCTGTTCCCACAGGACAGGCATTCAGTTTTGCAAGGCTGTAATTTTAGCTCCAGAGCACAGATCAATGTATGACAATGGAGATAAATATTCCCTTCATCTTTAGAAAGGATTTTCATTCCAAGGTGGAAACCAAGTAGCAGAGGAGGCCTATTTTTTGCCTTTTCAAATAGGTTTTGCATGATTTAAAGGGAAATTGACCTAGTAGTATTTTCCATTTGGCATTCCTGCTAGTAACCTTGGTGGATCACTAATCACTCCACATATCACCCATGGATTCAGGTGAGAAGGGCCTCACAGGATTGGCAGGAGCCACCTGCCACAAGAGACAAAAAAAAAAAAAAAAAAAAAAAAAAAAGAAAAACAAAGAAAAAAAAAGTCTTCATATCTAACTGCAGTTTCCCTAATGCAGTTTTGTCTCCTTCCTCTTGTCCTGCCCTTGTGCACCTCCAGGGAGGGTCTAGCCCAATCTGCTCTATACACTCCACTAGGTATTAAGGACAACAAACAGATCTGTCTGGGTCTATTCTTTCATCATGTGCTTCAGCCCCCTCATCACCTCAGTAACCTCTTGTGGACTTGCTCCAAGGTGGCAATTAGTCCACTTTATTCTTCTATCTCAGTATTTGCTTGAGTAGCAGTAAATGGGAAAGAAACATGAAACTGAGAATAGGACAGACTAGCAGATTTAGTGCAGGAAATCACCCAGCTACCACTTCATTTTTGTTGCGTTAAATTTGATGCTAACATTAAAACTGGAAAGAAAGGCAATCAATTAGATCCTTATTAATACCTGTGACCACAGATAGACAGAAGGAGACATCCAACCCATTCAAGGAAGAGTTAATATGTGTCTTCACAAAGCATTCAATGGCATCTTTGTCACAGTTGCAGAGGAACTGTTCACAGGGATCCAGAAACTCTGGAAATAAAACAACGTACTATTGAAATATCTTTTCCACCTCCCACTTTTTCCTCCCTGTAAGGTTTGTATCTGTATCAATTAGTGGAAATCTATTTATATTGTGCTGCTTCAAGTTAAACACAGTCAAATTTCGTAATACAACAGCTTGTTTTCACAACACCATCCAATGTAGCCTGGCATTGCTGGCAGTAGGCTTCTTGCCTGTGCCAATTCATTATGCAGAGCCGTGAGGCCAACAGAGCAGTGCTTTGCTGCCTCTAGTTTATCCATGGAAAATTTAATCCAGTTGATATCAAATTTGACATTTCACAGACTTCATTTAAATATTCCTTGTAACCTCAAGAAGTCACTGCCTACAAGCCAAGCCTTTCATGTAAGTTGTGTTTTGCCCTTTATAAAAGATATTAAATACTTTCCCAGGAAATACTATTTTCCTACTTCTAAACCTTCTACCTTTCAGGGTTTCAAAACACAACATTGCCCTTTCACAGCTGTCACATTTATGTTTCAGGTTTTTGATGGATACTATTTACTTTATTTTTTTTTTTCTTGAACAAAATATTTTCTGATTATGAAATGCAGAAAGAGCTGGAAAGAGTACTATTTATATTTAAACACACTTGAAATTGTATACATTACCTAAATAGCAAAAAAAGATTTACTTAGAATCAAGAAAAGGAAGCTAGATCTGATTGTTGCTTAATATTTGTGGATTCTGTTCATCTTTGCTGGTAGGCTCAAATCAAGTTGCAGTGTTTAGTCTTTCCTGGTTATCAATATTTACTAAAAAAAATGTTAGAATTGATTAGACGTTAAAGAGCTGCCATCCACACTGGCCAGGACTGTACTAGTTTTGCATGGAGTAGCTCCTGCTAAACACAGTTTCTGCACTTGTTGGTGATGCTGTTGTATATGAGGAGTGTCTGTGACACAGTGAGTAAAGAATATGATGTATGAAAATTTGGTCTTGAAGCTTCAGAAGGGAAGTATTCTTCAGATCCTTCACCAGCATCCACTGCATTTTTGATGTGCAGAGATACCTCAAGCAATGCTTAGTAGTCCTGTAAAGTGAGGAAAACCTCAACAAGAAATTGCCCATTGAAGAAGCCTTGGCCAGTTTCTAGTTACTTTAATCTTCTTGCCAAACTGGGCTTTGTACCTCTGCATGTTCCTATTTCCATTCATCCCTGAGCAGAAAACTTAAGCCCTTAAAAATCCATACTTGGCAGTTGTTGCTGCTTGATTTATATGTGACTTCTGGTAGATAGGCCATAAAAAAACTTCTCAGTCATGGTAAAGCTCCAGTGTTACACTCATGCAACAGGTTAACCTTACCACAGGTCAGGTTTTTGGTAGAGCAACTAACATCTGTGGAAATCTTTGATGGATCCCATGCACACTCCATCTCCATTGCTTCCTCATAGCACTTGCGGTGCTGGAAACAGCAACTGAAAAAATGAAATAATATAAAATTCACATAATTTCATTTCAGTTCACACAGTTCACTTCAAACTTCAATTCTTTCATGTCCTTCTCACGTAAGAATGACAAAATGCCAAAAGAGAACAAGAGGTCCCTGTTGTGATCCCTAGACACAAGAAAAGCTAAGTACTGCTTTTTTCTGAGTCAGTTTAGTGGGATGGCACAGCAGAATACAAAACTCAGTGGTTGGGGCAGGTCAGTAAGCAGTGGGAAACCACATTTGCTTTTCTTTCTTGCAGAAATTGAGTTCTTAAATCTCAGCTTTAGAAGTCTTGGCTCCACCATAAAACTCAACCTTTCATAACAAGTCCCATGGCTTTTTTTTTTTTTTTTTTTCCCCAGCATTAGTAAGGTTAGATCTTTATTTTCCCAGCCATTGCATGCTGGAAAGTGGATAGATTAATTTTCATCTAACTATAGATATGAGTCCCTTCTGAGCCATTGCAATCTTCACTTAGGGATCTAATGAATTACTTTACACTGTGGAAAAAAAACATTTCTGCTATTTATATGTGGATGGCTCTTTATTATCTTTGAATTTCTTTTCACACCTCCCATGGTTACAAGTGAACAATGGACTGATTGTCCTGGTCTGAGATTACATTTTTGCCCACTAGCCTGCTCAGGTTCTGGGGTAGTATCCCTCTAAAGCACAGAGTGCAGTCTGGATAAGTTTGTTTCTGGGAAAAGTCACTGAGCTATAATGTTTTTCCTTTGTGCCTGGTTGCTCTAGGATCTTAAAACATCTGCATGTACAAAGGTATTCAGGCACTATCTGCTTAACCTCCTAAATGCCATTTGAAGTCATACTTAGCTGTAACCTGATTTTTTTGATGCTTAAATCCCACTCAAATACCACTTGTAGTCCACTATGATCTTACATTGCTGTGAGTTGCACAGCTCCCAAACCCAACAGTTTGGGAAGATTGTATACCTACTAAATTGCTCAGATTAATGCTCTCTCACTCCCCTTATTAACAGGTCCTCCAATTTCTGGCACTGACTTAAGGGTGAGAGAAAAATCCCACAGTACAAATAAATGAATGAGGTTTTGCTCACAAAGAGATGTTCAGATTTCAGAGAATTCAGAGCAAGATGTGTCAAGGAGATGGGTATGGTGTGTATTTAATCTGTTACATTAATGGTCACTCTTTGTAATCAGTTTAAACCAGCTGTGTTACCAGAGTCACGCCTGTAGAATTATATGTAGGTGTGAAGGACTCTGCTTTTATCTGTAGGATGGGAGTATTTCTCCACTTCAAAGTGTGTGAAAATAAAGAGAGACTCTGAGCTACAAGAAAAAAAGAGGCAAATAGATCATCACATTCTGTAGATTATAATCATCTCGACTGTATCTGTTTCCAAGACAGGGTTTTGGCTTAGCAAAATGACAGGACTCACTGTCAGGTAGGAATAGCGTGGGCTAGGGCTGATAAATCAGAGCTGAAGCTATCTTTAGTACATTATATCAGATATTTAGGTTGCAAGTGAGTAATGAGTAGATTAAACAGAGATGAATCGTGTAGGATTTACTCTGAGGAATTCTTTTTTTTTTTTTTTTCCTTTCAACTGTCTTTAGATAATTTGGACAAGTGTTACGCTTCAGGTGTTCAGAGCATGAGGGCATCGACAGCCAGTGGGGGCAGAAGAGAACACCTCACGGATAAGACTTACTCATCAGCTTCGTCCATCGGGAGTCCCTCCATCTCAAAGCGGCAAGAGCAACCGTAGTCTTCAAAATCCCTCGGGCAAAAACCAGTAACACACTTCATTTTGTTCACAAAGTTGAGCAGGGCTGGGAAGTTAGTGAAGATGGACTGTAACCAGGTGAAGTGAGAGCCCAGGCAGTCTGGAAAGAGAATAACAATAAAGGAAGTGTAAGATGGAGATGAGCCAGGTGTAGGTCACAATTGGGTGATGTATGTACTAATGCAGAGTCTAAACAAGCCAGTAACACAGGGATATTGAGCAATGCTTAACATTCAGCAGTATTTTGTATTTTAACAATCTTTGGGGAGATGCACAGCCTCAAAAACCCCTGTTCCTTTTCAGTGTATTTAAAAAGAAAGTCCATGGGATTTCTGTTCAATGCCCAAGTACAACTGGAACATGTACTTACCAAAAAATAATGCAACACTTTCCACATTTTGAAAGACTCCATTGAAGAATGTGGCATTGTCTAAATGAAAAAAAAATAAATAAATAAACCACACTTCTTTTTAAAGAAGTAAGTGACAAGAACTGTCCCCATACTGCCCCTGGTCTTGGTTCAGTTGTTAAACCACTTTGTGATAAGAGTTAGTATCTATATGCTAACAGCACACTTGCCCACAATGCTGCTTCTGCAGAGCAAGTGTTTCCCCACTGCCTGACAGATACTGCAGAAAGTAAAGTTTAAATCACTCTTACTCAAGATTCTTTCAGGTGTGTCAAGAAGCTCTGGCAGGAATGCTGGCGGTTCCAATTTTTGGCCACCTACCTCAGCAAATAAAAAAAAAAAACAAATTTAAGAAGAAAAATATTTTAAAATAAAAATTAAAACTCAAACCAACCAAACCAAGCCACAAAACAAACCACAACCCCAAACCCAAATAAACTCAGCAAGATATATTTCATTATAATGCGTACACTACAGGCATTTTTAACGCCTTCCCACACCAGCAAGTTGATTTATCAAAGTCATGAAGCACTTGCCCAGTTCCTTCTGCACCCAGGAAAGTCCAGAATTATACTGATAAGTCATGTTGACACCATCTTTAAAATCTGTCTCCTGTTAAGCTGAGGTATTGCTACTGAGGATGTGCTAACCTGTATATTCCTGTGCTCTTCTGAACAGTAGCCCTTATTGGAGGAAATCAGTAGAATTGTATAGAATTGGTTTAGTTGCAGAATGACTTTGATTGTCCCAGACATTTCTGCTCTGTAACCTCGTGCTCTTTGCTGTCTTGAAGTAAACAGGTTTAATTTTCTCAGACCTTATTACCTATTGCCTTTTTACCTCTTTTTCTATCACTATTTTTTTCTCCAGTTAACCACCTCTTTCTCCTTTTGAAGCATCCGTGGTAGATTTTACAGATTTATTTTTTTTTTATTATTGTTCACCATGTTTTGAATTAGGGTGAAATCTTATAACTGCTCTCTACCTTCCCATCTTTTTTTCCTTCTTATTTTCTGCATGGTTTTTAGAAGGAAGGTTTTACTTGGGAATTATTTAAACTTAACCCTTTTATTTAAAGACAAGAAGTCAAAGTACTTATTGTCTCAAGAATCTAAATACTAGAGGAAAAAAAATAAAGTTAAGCTCATGACATACTTAGCGGTTATCTAGCTAATCTGTGTACTTTCCTGCAATAAATACAAATGTGAGAGAGTAAAGGGGAATACTGGAGGGTTTAGATGTAGGACTTAACCCTGTGTTTAGTAAAGGATTAGGAAAAAATACTACTTTCTTTTTTCAGACTATACAAGGGCCTTCTCAGAATGTTTACAGCTTACAGTGAAGAGAACAAGATGTTTGTGGTAACAGTTACATGCCTCCAGCAATTAATTTTTCAAGTTATGTGGCACATATGGATGGGATTGAGTGAGGCAGGAAGAGGGACTTCCTCTTATATTACTCCTTCCCTGAAAGTCTTGGTTGCAGTGAAAAGCTTTTAGGTGAACAGCAATCCATCAGAAGTGTCCTTCATTGCAGTGGGTCCAAAGGGAAGTGACTGTTTTCCACAAAGCAAAAATTGTCTCCAAATAAAGGATGGCCTTTTAACAGAACTGGAGCAAGTCTGTTCAAAGTTTGACAGCCATGAAGAACACAGGTGAAACAATGGTGAGTCTTGGAAAATAAATAGCAGTGAATACTATATAATGCATACATGCTTGCTAAAAGAAAACTACCTTTTATTTTCTGGCCTAAAGTTCTATTTCCTCTGCAATGACAAATAACCGTACCCTAAGCCATGTTCTATCAAGAACATCCAGAGTCAGTATTTTACCCACTACATGGCATTATGGCTCCAGCCCAGTATCTGTTTGTGGGTAGCCATCAGTCATTTACTTCTTTCAGCAAGAATTTTGGTAACTTTCATTGAGTTAAAATGAGACAGAGGAGAGAACAGACAAAGCCACAGCACAGAATTGCTGGAGGTTGTGATTGCTTCACTATCCTTCACTTGCCCTTAGTTCTTCCCAGCAGACACAATTTGCACACACCAATTAACACACAAATGTTGAACCACCCCTGGAGAAAAATCTCTGCCACAGAGTCAGTAGCTCGGCAAACCTTTGGCTCTGCTAATCCTTTCATTACCGAGAATGATATTTCTAATTGTCTCCAAGTCAAGATCAATGATCCAATGTTTGCTAACAAGAATGCTTCATTTTGTTTAAATTGTTGAGGGAGGAACAAAGAGAAAGTACTTTCTGGATGAATGACTTTCTTTTCTTCTTTTGCTATCGTGTCTTTTCTGTACTGTTGGTCCTGCTCATTCCCTGTGTAGCCTGTGAAAGATTGCACTGCAAAAATCAATCCTTTAAACCTCCTAAGTTCCTGGGGAGGTCAGCTTCTCTTGCCTTTCTCTAAAGCCTGCTAAATGACTTGGCACATATCCTGAGAGGACTGGGGCTTTGCAGTTGTTTAACTTAATCACAAGATTTCTTTCATCATTCAGATACGTGTAAAAATGTTTCTCGACTCTGTGATATTGCTATGCTGACAATGCTTTTCTGAAGTGCAATCTGAAATAACCCATTAAAAAAACACCAGTGCACCTCCAGTTGTTTTCTGTAACTGTGGCTAATTAAAATGTCATAACACAAAGCATGAGATCACTCATAATAATCCTCAGCAGCAGAAACCTTGATTGTGCTGGGAAAAGTCAGTGGTGGAGTAAACCCAACCTATTTGATTTATTCAAGGTAAATCACATTAGGTCTTCATAAAGATGCCAGTTCATGCACAGGCATTTGGTTCAGTCTCAAAGCAGAGATCAGCTGAACAGATCCCACATGATTATAAATCAATTATAAATCTCTAAACCTCTCAAATGGTAAGATTTTAAGTCTTTGTACTCAGGTTGTGCTTGGCTTCTTTAGTAAAAATAATCTAAAAACTATGGAACAGATTTTTGAGGTTTGGGAGAAATCTCTTTCAAATTTCTGAAGGTCCAAATATTTCTGACTGTACTAGATATTCTCTCTGTCTCTCTCTGTACATATAGACATGTATATGTGTATGTGTACATATATATATATATATATATNATGGTGTAGATACTGCCAATATTCTTACTAGTTTCTATTTGTATAGTATAGGAGTCTTCAAGTTTCAGCTTGATCAGTATATTTTAGCCCACCTGTTTCTTTATTGACTTCAAACGTACACATCCTCGTAAATAAGGAGCTACTGGTGAAGTTAAAGTAGGTCAGTGCAGAGTTTTCTCTATGCCAAGGTGCTGAGCTTTCTTTTACCTTTAGAAATAATGCCATGGAGTGATCAGAAATGGTGTTAGACCTTCTTGGAGTCCTTATCTTCATGGCACACTGTTAATGGCAGTCCTACAGAGTGCAGGAACTGCAGGAATTTGAAATGTTTGCCCATCCCTGTCACTGGGATACTCTTTCATCCATGACAGTAAAATCTAAAGAGTTATGTGAAGGCAAAAAACCAAAAAAAAACAACCAAACAAACAAAACAAAACAAAACAAAAACCCACACCAAAAAAACCCAAACCTACTCATAGTAAAATTTGGAGATTTAGCTGAACATGAGTTAAATTTAACAATGCACTGAACATTTTGGAGAATTTAGGCAACACACATGCATTTAGTGAGTATAAGCTTGTAGTTTTTTTTGGAGTCTAAAGGACTTAAATAATGATGAAAGGCTAGTAGAAGAGAAGTTGCAAGTTTTTTGTTGCTTTTTAAAGCCCACTCCATATTCAGAGGAAATTGGTTTATAAGTACTCCATAGATAAGCTTAAATATCTAAGTATATTTGGGTGTTGGACAACTAGATTTCAAGAGACAGAGGGCACACCTCTTAATGAGTTCTTCTAAATGCAGACACTTAAAATAGAAATCAAGCATAGATGCCAAATAATCATAGAAATACATTGCCACTTACCACTGTAGAACACCATTGACATAGACACCAGTAGATTTACAATCATATTTTGTTTCATCCAATGGCAAGAAAACATCACGCAGTAGACTGGTGTGCCTGGTGAGTTAAGTAAAATATTAGGTAGAATGTTATCTCTTGAATCTGGAAGTGAGAAGACATCCATTTAAAATATGGATTTTATTTAGCCTGGCTGTATTTCTGCTTGATGCAATTTTATTTTATTTTTTTTGTACCTTAATCATAGTAAATGTACATATTAGAGCAATGATGAGCCTTATATAGCCTTTAAATTTTACCCAGTTACTGTTACCTGTTTTGGTATTTCTTTACATGAGTCAACAGATTTTGCTGAAATGCCATAGAGAGGAAAAGCCCAGTTAGGAATAAAATGGAGTAATTGATATTTCTTTTATCTTGCAAACAGTTTTCACATCTTAGTTGATTGACCACCATATTTAAACAATTTTTTACATTATGTTTACATGCAGAGATTGTAAACCATTGCATAAATGAAGAGGCATTCTGGGATTACTTCTGTTGAACCCAGTTAATCTGTAATTAATTGTATCACTTCACACCACAAAAAATACCACTCATATACTGTAATGTGTGCTGAGACTGATGTAATGTATAATTAATTTATTTCCCTAATAATAAACAGTATGCTGTTTGGAGATCTTCTGGGGGTGCTTGTCCTGGCAGAAAGGTGTGTAAGCAATTAAACTGAACCTGAAAGCCTTGCATTGATATTCATTAAATGACAGATAATAGAACTGAAGATATTACAGTTTTGAACTACAGTCACAGTTTACCCTACTTCTAAAATGATTGTCGAAGTCAAGCATGGAGTTTTCTACAAGGTAGCTAAATGAACATTAGTTTATCAGTTTTTAAATGTGTATCTACTGATTATCCACTCTCCTAAGGTCAAAAATCACATTCATTTATACTTTAAAAAAATTAGTAATATTTCATCAGGACATGAGGTTATAAATGTAACAAATGTAAATGTTCACAGTCTGTGGTATCCAGACTTTCACCTGTACTTTAGTCTACAACTCCACATTCCCAAATAGCCCATTCTACATTGTCTTCTTTCTGATTCCTGTTTTACACAGTAGATTTAGAAAGGCTTACCTTGAGGGAGATTATTCAAAAGCAGTTGGATGAAGAACAAATGGATTTCAACCAAGTCAGTACTAAGTTATTTATACTCAGACATATACCTCACCCATGTGATCACTTCCTTTATCAAATCCACTTCAACATTCATTAATTATTTCTTCCACAAAATTCCTTAGAGTCATTATGCACACAGTGTATCCCAGTTACATAGCTCCATCCATGTAAAGGATCTATATCGAGAAGTCTGTTCTGCAGGTGCATTCACTATATAGTAACTTGCCATAATACTCCTGACTGTAATTAAATAACAATCATCTCCTTGTTATTAATCACTGACAAAATCTCTGGGGCATCTGAATATGGCTTTAATAGCTTATCAAGAGGCATCATTCAGTGATGAAAGAGGAGTGAAAACTTATACAGCTTTAGACGTTGGCATTCCTCAGGGTTCAGAAGTCTGCTCTCATCTATCCACAGTGGCTGTGATCCAAAGCTGAGCGAAATCCAGGGGAAGGTTGAGCTTTGGGAAGGCTTCTCCTAATCCAGGAGGTGTGCTTTCTGCTGGGGCCAGCTCCCTTTGCCATCAATAAAGGCAGACAGTCCACTGAGTTTTAGCATGGAGAAATGAGCATTTGTGAACTGTAAAAATAGCTTTGTGAACAAAAAGCTTGGCTCTACTAAAGCCCTGTGAATTACACTGTCCTCAGAAAGCCTTTCACATTGTCTGCTAAAGGATACTCTTAGAGAAGCTGTTGATGTATGAGCTGGAGGAGCTCAGTGACTTGGGCTGAAAACTGGCTGATTGGTGAGCCCTAGAGGGTGGCAGTTAGCAGCACAAAGTCTAGTTGGAGGCCAGTGACTAGTGAGGTGCTCCAGCTGTCCATACTGGCTGCAGTCTCATTTATCATCTTCATTAAGTATCTGCATGCTAGGGTAGAGTATACCAAGTTTTCTTGTTCTCCTAGGAAAGCCAAACAGTAGATCTTAAACAACTGTGACAAGGAGGTTGTCATTCAGGACACCTGTTATCAATCCTTTCTCAGATCATTTGAGGAGACACCCATAACTATGTGATACCTTCTAACTCACTCCCCACAAACATGCCCAGGCAGTAGCTCCCAGGCTTTTCCAAGAACTCAGAGTGGAGATGACTGTTACCAACCCCCAGTGTTGGACTTGTCTGAGGCTCACCTTGTCGCTGTAGAGAAGTTTGCCTCTCTCCAGGGATTGGATTTCCTGCAGGAATTTCTTATGCACGTCCTTTATCATGGAGATCAGTGCTATAACTCTGGGCTGACTACAGTAATTGAAGTCCTGGGCTGCATCAAGAGCAGTGTGACCAGCAGGGCAAGGGAGGGGATTCTGCCCCTTTGCTCTCATCAGACCCCATCTGGAGTACTGTGTGCAGTTCTGGAGACCTCAGCACAGCAAGGACATAGAACTGAACG
>VWZE01004416.1:113159-164567 GCA_013396675.1 Eubucco bourcierii
GTACTAGTGGGAGGTGTCCCTGCCTATGGCAGGGGGTTGGAACTAGATGATCCTTGAGGTCCCTTCCAACCTTACCATTCTATGATTCTATATAATAAATTTTTTTTTTTTTAAAATTAAAATACTATTTAATTAATACTTTACAAAACAAAACCAGTGTTTTCCAAAAATATTTTTCTTTTTATATTACCATTTTATTCTAACCCAAAACATCTCATAAAGTCATACTGACTTTAATAATTTTATCTCCTTATATTCTTGTTTTTATATCTTTCTTCCTGAGTTCTCAGAAAACTTAACATAAGAAATAATATAACTAAAACAAACCAAACCCAAACCCCTACAAAACATATCTTCAGGCTTTAAGATATTTCCCTGAGATTTAAAAGCAACAGTTGAACAAAGGTGTAATGCACCCAGCTTTTCACAGTAGAACTGATCCCACCTTGGATGAGAAGTGCTCTTGACAGCATTGTAGCAGTGTGACCACACTAATAATCCAGAGGAATTACACTGTAGGGATTACATTTGTAGGTATTTTAGTTGTACAAGAATTTTATTTACAGGAAATGTCACTGAATTGACATCCCTATTTCTTCCACTGCCCTAACTTTCAGTATCATCTATAACTCTTACTATTCCAATATGTTCTGCCCTTTGACATGGCAAAAATGCTTCCATTGTGCCATTTGGTACAATGGTGAAACGTACTTTGGAAGAGGACTGCTGCATGCTGCCTCTCTGGGACTAGTATTCCTTGTGGTACCACCTTTCTCTTTGGCTTTAGAGTGCACCAGCTGTACTGTAAATTAAATTCTTTTTTAGGAATACTAATGGCTTGATGGTGTGCTTCAGGCTGGTTGTAGATTATATTGCTGCAGTGGAGCAAAATATGGGATCATATAATTTGTTTTGATACTTCTTCATTTTTTAGTACTGATTTTCAATTCACCAGAGGTGCGTATAAGAAAATAAATCCTGATGAGTTCATGCAAGTATCATACAGTATCACAAAGGTTGAAAGAGACCTCAAAGATCATCAAGTCCAACCCGTTACCACAGACCTCAAGACTAGACCATGGCACCAAGTGCCACGTCCCAACCCACCTTGAACACCTCCAGGGACGAGTACAATAGGTGTGAACATTCCTTTGCTCAAGTTCTGTACTAAATGAGTTGCTGGAGTAATGGTAGACTCTTGATTTGGAATGAAAGATAATGTACATATATTTAACAGTAGGAAAATCCTGCTTGTCTTCGGTATTTCATGTTTCTTTTAAATTCTTTTCTATTTGTTCATTTTGATTGCTGCATTATAATTGTGAATGAAAGCAGAAAAGCTCTTTCCATTCACTAGCCAACTATATAAGTATACTTCATGGAATACAATTTTTAAAAGCCTTTCAATGCTTTTATTGCAGTTACATCACTTATAAAACACATCTGGTTTTACACATTATTTTTACAGTGCCTTGGAGAAAGACACATCTCTAAATTAACATCTGGTTCATAGCTTGTCAGCTTACTAATATTTGCAAACAACATGTTGCGTCCTGATTTTTACACTGAGAAATGGAGGCAACTAATAAAACTGCCACAGATCTTCCAATTTTCTGTAGAATCCTTAAGTGCTCTAGAGCGACATACATATATTTTTAAGGCATTTTTGTTTTAATGCTGAAAGAACAAAAGAAAACTGTCATCAGAAGAGGAAAATGTTAAAACCATACATGAACATTAAATAATAAGTTGGTTTGGGTTTTTTTTTTTTTTTTAATCCCTTAAAAATATGATGAGATAAAATAGCTATCTGATGAAAGATAGCCAGTACTCTTGTGGGTATCTAAACTTTTTTTTTTTGTTATACATTCATAATATGGATTGTAAAGAGATGAGGAGAAAAATCTACTTACTGTAAGAGTAAGCAACTCTTTTGACTCTTTCACAGACATAACTTGCATTCTTCAGGAACCAAGAATAGTATTCAACACAGTACCTGCAATGAGGAGAGCAGTATTTTGTTGCCTTTCATAAGCATAGTTGTATGGATGTACTGATAATACTGAGCACAGAAATAAAAAGTTGAGTTGTGACCTCGACGGTGCCATTAGATATTAATAGATATTTAGGGAAAAAAAGAAAAAACAAACAACACCTCAGTATTAGTCACTTTGTTTCATTATTGGACACCAGATCAGGGACTGATTGGCACATGGGGGACCCATCTGGGTCTCAGCCAGCTACAGACTCTTAAAAATAAGCATTGGTGATTGCAAATGGTCATTTTAAAAGAGCCTGATGGAGTATTTTAAGCAGAGAGAGAGAAACAAGTGCCAAGTTTTACCTCATGGCTTCCTTCTTGGAATGTCTTCTGTGACCAACACAGAGGCATAGCTGGAAAAACCTGCACAGCTCCATCACACAGGGATTGATCTTTTGAACTATAAGAGCGACAGGAGGTGAGGTCACATGGGACTCTTTGAGGATTGCCTGTGGACACCCTAGGGAAAAATGCAACTTTGAACTTGCTGAAATGCTTGTTCCATTGATTTTCTTGCAATGCCTTATCTGGGGTATGAGAAACATGCAGATTAATAATCTTGTGTAGAGATCTTAAAGTCAAATCTGACTGAGGCAGATAATTGAGAAGGAAACAGCATAGAACCTGGCATTTGCTTGTGTGAAAGCACAAGTATACTGTTCAATTTATTATCCTTCAACATTATTAGTTTGTTACTTAAATCCACTTCTCTTTTATTTACCACAAATGTAAGGAACAACTCTAATGATGCAATTTATTACTGTTAACCTGTTTAGGTGGAGGTTCAGTAGCCACTGAACCACCAGTTTGCCACAGTGCAATGCAAGACAGAGAGCAGAACTGTACATTTATTGGTTTTGGTATTTTATATATGCACGTGCATATATTAATGAAAAATACACTTCTAGTTCTACATCTGTCTGTGACGGTTTGGGAGTTCCCTGCCCCCCACACTTTGTAAAATGACCCAGACTAGAACTCAGCTGGCTGGAAGTTAAGAGATGAAGCTCTATTTACAGCTCAGCACAATGTACAAGCAGAGATATACACTATAGACAGGAATAGTTGCAGAAATACACAAGTTAAAGGTAATACAGAAACACAACTCTCCTCCCAGAAATCAGAGACCCCAGGAGGGGCTCCCAACCACCCTTCCACCTTCTCCCCACCCCTGTACCTTACCCCAAGGTTTGCCTTATGCGCAAGATGAGTTTGGAGGATCGGCCAGGGAGGTTAGAAGTAAAGTGGTTAGTGAGGATTAATCAACAAAGAGGAACCAGAAGCTAGACCGCCTGAGACGCTGTGCCCCCAGAGAGACTGAGTTATCTAATGTTTTGAGTTCTTTTCCCAAACATCTCAGCAAGCCTATGAGTGAAGTAGACATCACCATGTTTTCTTTTCACAGCCTATAATGTAATTTTCTCCATTAAAATATACCAATTAGCCTCACACCAGCACACTGTCCTTCCACCTACCTCCTAAATATGAATCTTAGATTAAATGTGACTCCTAGATTAAATATGACTGAGCTAATAAACAAACAGCTTCCTAATGCTCTTGCCATCGCTATTTTTCCACCTTGTTAACATATTAAACATTACTTATGCAGATTTTGTGGCTTACTTTCAGTCTTTCCATCTGTCTGTCAGTTTTCCCTTGTTGCTTCTAGTGGTTTGGATAGTCCACTAATTTCAGACCACTTTTTAGGGATGGGTTAAGATGCATTTCATAAAGTGCATTCCCATGCACTTTATGAAAACTAACAAGTAACTGGAGGAAAGAAGGTCAGCTTTTGCCTGCACTGAGAATAATTTGCCCATTTTACTATTTGTTTGCCAGAAACCAGTTCATTAATGAACATTTTTTCCTTCAAGTGACCACCATGATAGTATTTTCATTTGAAAAGAATACAGGGAAATGATGTACCTGAGGACGATCTCTCTCTGTCCCACTCTTGAGCCAACTAAAGGGAAAATATCTAGTTTATTCTATTCTTTGAAACTTCTACAGTCAGCAGCAAGAGATAAACATTTGCACATCAAACATTTCATCCCACCAGTAAATGCAGCTGTGCCAGACTGCAGAGAAAGTAATACTACAGAATAGGTGATGGCAGCTTAGAAAAAACATCCTGAATTGCTATGTGATTTTTCTGTGACAATTACGCTGTCTCTTCAGACTCCTTTTCTGTTATAGAAAAGAACACAAGGTGAAAATAGGGGAAATTGAGAAAAGGTAAGGGGAAAAAGCTTTTATTCAGGGTTTTTCATTATATTAAGAGAAAAACCTAACAGCTGCTGTATCTTTGTCTTCTCCAAAATGTTATCTGTCACACATCATATTGCACCTTAGCTAACAGTTACGTTACTATAAGTTGGAATCGAAGGAGTTGCTAGAAAATAAGAATGTAATTCTATGAATATATACAGTATGCTCATGTGAACCTGAGGAAGGATTTTTTTCACTGTGAGGGTGACAGAGCACTGGAACAAGCTGCCCAGGAAGGTTGTGGAGTCTCTCTCTCTGGAGATATTCAAACATTGTCTCTATGCATTCCAGTATGATCTGCTCTAGGTGGTCCTACTCTGGCAAGGAGGCTGGACCAGATGATCTTTCAAGGTCCCTTCCAGCCCCTGACATTCTATGCTAAAAGGTATATTTAATAACAGGGTTCTTAGGAGGAGATGCTGTGTTACTGGGACATTTTGGGTCACTGCAGTGAAGCCATCCACCCTGCAAGCTGCCACATCTGACCCTGGGGAGCTGTTTGCACACACTTCTTGTCCCCTGCATACACCAGTACTTCCACAGGGAGGTCTCCCCTGTGCCACCTTTCTGGAAAGTGAGGAACACCCTTGCAAACACCATGCTGGGGCTCTGAAGAGATAGCCAGAGACCAGGTTGTGAGAGGGCACATTTTGCATGATGGTTACCCCACTCACATACTTCTATTGGCATAGAGGAGCCCAGATGTGCAGAGAAGGTAGTTGCAGTGTGATTGTCAACTGGTTTTTCTGTTTGTGTAACCAGCAGCAGATTTGACTGTGCATAGGTAAACTGCATTACCTGCAGAGCATAATCTCCTCAGACAGTGCAATTGCATTTCTAGGTTCACATGTCCCACATGCTTTATAGATTTGGACCATCTTATGCCATGTGATAGGAGAGGTTACAGAGGTTAAATTTGGACTAATGAAGTTCTGTTGAAATAAGCTTGAGCTGTCTAGTGCTGACAAGAAATTTAATATAAAATGGCATTCATGGGCAGGAGGAAAATAAAGGCAATGCCAACTTGAAAGAGATCACTATAAAACTATTTATCTTGTTCCAGTGCTTGCCCAAAGTAGCAGGTATCACAGGGGAGTATTGGGCTGATGCTTGCAGCTCTCAAACTCAAGGGCTAATTCAAAAGCACTACATAAACATCAGGCGTAATTAGTCAGGGATGGGCAACAGTGACCCCTGTTTTGCTTATCTTAGTAGCTTTGCATAACTGTCATTAAGCTTTGTCCACTTCATAGAATTTTACACACTGATTTTTTTTTGTCCACTTGATAGCAATTAAAAACTAATGTTTTACAGCTGTGATAAACATTCTTCATGTCAATAACTAAATATCAGAGTATGCAGCAATGAAGTATTAAGAAAAGCTCTGTGTGAAAAGAGACACAAAAGTTACTGTGAATAATTAAAACTTGCTAAAGGCCACACTCCAACGAATTTTAAAGCCTCCACCCAAGCGGCTACTTGCTATCCTAACAGGTGTAATTGCCTAAGTCCTTAGCTCCAGCTTTGTGTTTTGCCAGCAGAAATCCAGCTTTATCTAAATGTAAACTGAATGACTGCAATTTCAATTACAGTTCATCTGTGTGTGAAAGAGAAATCAAATAAAGAAGCTGAAAGTTAAACAAATTACTTTGGATTTCGTGTTTGACAATCCCTTAATTTTAAATGAATGCTGTGTTTGCATAATGCTGCATTTATTTAATGCAGAAAATCTCTTTCAATTAATGCTGTATTTAATTTTGTTTGGATTGGATAGTATACTCACATCATATGGCTGAAATTAAAATTTCCAGTACTCAGAGCAATTTTTTTTTTTTTAAATTTTTTCTATAATAAATTTCTACTGTGAGATGTAGTATTTGTACTCAATTCATAAGATTTGGACTGAAGTTTAATAAATAATTTGAAGTAGGCATTTATTCCAGGTATTTCTTTTCTAGCAATTTTCTTTCCTAAAAATTGATTCAGTCAAAAGAGGTTAGAAAATGCAGGAACCACAGATTTCTCTGCAGACCTTGTCTATTTGAAAGCACTACTGTCACAGGTAAGTGAGCAACCAATTCTTGCTGAAGTAAACAGACTTCTTTATTATTCAATATTCTTCTTTATTAATTCAATATCACATCTCTCTGACACTAAGATTAAATTTTGCCTCCAGCAAAAAGAAATTCTATGGCTACTGTGGATAATTAATACTTAAAATCTCCCTCCCTGCATGGTCTAATATACACATTTGTGTATTTGATCAGCTGGTATCCACTTTTGTGATTTAAGAAATTATATTTTTGGCATAATGTCTCAGTTTTTAGGGCATTGTGGGTGCCCTACATTGCTTTGCAGTCCCATTGTTTGATTTAATTCACCAATGCGCGAGTGATATGTGCAGGCAGACAGCCTTTGTCATGGTTTCTGATAGAGAGGCATTTAGTGATTCTATTCCAAGAACTCACTGAAATTCCTATTCCCCAGCTTTTTCAGAGCTGGCTGGTTCCCATTTCTAGGTTCTCCAGTATCTGTAGTGGTCCACACCAAACAGCAACTGGCATATGGACAAACACTATGGACTGGGCACTCAAGTCCAGTCACGCACTCCAGCAACTTCCATTTGGCTGGTTGTTATTTTATCCTCAAGTAGAAGTCACCCAGAGAAGATAAGACATGATGAGATCTTTGTGTAGAACTTTTCGTGGATGCTAATTACCAGAGCATGTTACCGTGCTCTCAATCAAGATAAGAAAGCCTAATTCATCTTAAATTCTGCTTTTCACTCCACCAACTGTGTCAAGAAGTCAAATTATGTTCATATTATATGACAATGGCTCATTTTCTTCATGCAATAAATACATGTCTTGCAGCATGAGATGAGAACTCTGGTATTTTGATCTCTCTAAATAGCAGTAAATTAAGAGAAAGAGGGGGAAAAAAAAAGTTTTCCTGTCTCCATGATTCAAAAAGCTTCTTAACCTCAAGAACTGCACCTTGACTCAGTCCCAGTGAGTGTTGATC
The DNA here is from genome assembly GCA_013396675.1 of Eubucco bourcierii. NCBI lineage: Eukaryota > Metazoa > Chordata > Aves > Piciformes > Ramphastidae > Eubucco > Eubucco bourcierii. The sequence continues at coordinate 120,493 of VWZE01004416.1, forward strand.
ACTTGATCCTGTTGTCAAACTTTGATTTTCATGGTCAACGTTTTATCTCTGATAACACTATTTATTTCTGACAGCGGGTGTCCCGCTGAGTTGTATGCTCTCAAATGCTTTCTTTTCTAACAGACTGAGTTAAAAAGAAGAAAACTGAAAAAAGGAAACTATGACAATAAACCCAATATATACTCATAAACTCAGGCAACCAGAACAGGGCTGGGGGCTGTGAAAAACCTGTTCACAACCACGAAAAGCACCACATCCAAACATCCTTTTATCACATCCAGGGTTGGTAACTCAACTGCGTCCAGGGTCTGACCATTCCAAATCCTTTCAACAGGGAGATAAAATACATGATATTTTATTTTGGAATGAATTAAATTTAAGGCTGTGCAATAATCAATCTATGTTAAAACCAACACAAAATTTACACCTTTTCATTCTATCAGTACAGTAGAATCTACATTTTGACTATGTGATTGTACACAATTCACAAACACAGAAACAGTCCCTTAGACATTTTGTACTTTCATGCATATAAATTAAGTCATACCAATTAAATGCACATTGTTTCTGCATGCACACTGATACACTTTTCAATCACACTACCAGTTTTGCTGCATGAGGTGCAGCTACTTACGGGTAGCTGAGTAAAGTTTCAGTGACACAACAGGCTTGTTTGGTGGCAAAGGAAGTACTGAGGAAGATGCATCTAAAGGAGGAAAAAGAATATAACTTCCCTTCATATCTTAAAAAAAATAAAATTAAAATTAAATAATAACACAAACAAAACAACCAAAAAAAAAATAGACCTGAATCACAGACTACTAATAAACACTTACATGGATATCGATATATACATGTATTCTACATTTACAGCTATTTCTATAGATACTATTTCATAGCTCATAAATGTGTCAATTGACATACTTTATTATTATCCCAGACCCATCTCACCTGGTTCTGTTTGCATCAGGTTGCTGGTTTCTTGAGGAGACATTGTCTGTGTCCAAAATGTGTTGCTGTCAGCTATGGGAACAGAGACACACACGCTTTGTGTCATTCAGGATATTTGTTCTATCTGTCTAGTGAGAAGAATTGTTCTATATGAGACAGCTCAACAGCCAGAGTCCCTCACACAGCATTTCCAGTGTCAAATAAAAATGTCAAGATGAAAAAGGAAGGATAAAAGCTAGATCTTGAGGAGACTCTGAGCTAAGGAAATGGAAGATTTGAAGATGTGTTTGCTGGAGGCCAAGAGAAGTAGCTCTGTTTTGTTTTTTCACAGATCTCCTCACAGAATCTGGAGTAAATGCGTGTCAGAAGTGTCCATGAAAAGCAAGATTCAGTTTTGTTTTTTCTTCCAAAGGATATGAAAATACAGGGCAGGTCTGATTTTTAATTTGGTTGGTTTGTTTTTTTTTAAATTTTCTCCTTGCAGTAAAGAAATCAACTCACTGGTGACCCAGAATGGGTGTCCCAGCCTCCATCTCAAAAGATGCAGTTTCAGCTTTTGTCCAGATCCCCCTACTAGGAGGGTAAGGTAGTGCCAGTCTTTGCCACACTCACAGGTGTTGAGCTGCAGGGCTGGGGACAGGGCTAAGCTCCTCCCAGCAGTTGGAGGGGGAACGGCTGTGCCTCCTGGTCTGGAATCATCCAGATGTGGGGGAGGAAATCCGGATCCTTTTGCTCCAGCTGTCTTTGGCCACGGTGGGAACTTCGTGGTGGGGATTTCCTGCCCTTTCTGGGCAAAGACAGGAATCCTGGTAGCTACAGAAGAACAAGAGGCAAAGACAGGAGGGCACCAGCAATGTGCTGTGGATGCTAGTGCCCCATGGCAGTAGAAAGCATAACACACAAGCAGGCATTAATATCAAAACACATGAAATCTCATCTACTTCAGCCTGGCAGGTGAGTGGTCACCTCTGCATTTCACTAACAATACAGACACATGGGGAGTGTCAATAATACTCTCAGTTCTGATAACATTTTGGTGCATATGCTTTCATGGACAAACCAAGAAACTAAAATCTTCCTGCAAACTGATGGTGGTTGGTTTTCCACATATATTATTTCTCGCTTCCTAAAAATGCTTCATTACAGAGAGAGGTAAAAAGCTCCTGTCTGTGTGAAGGTAAGTAGGTAGGTACTGGAGGGCAGAAACTGGAATTTGGAGATTGATGTTGTTTCGAGGCTGGAATGACAGCTGGGGCAAGATGGGATAGAAAGGTCAGTATATGGTTAAGAAAATCAAAAGAGCTTACAAAAATAGACAGCAGACTGGCTAGGGAAAATGTGGAAATTTTGTGGTGGGGAGTTGCAGCTGCAGAGATGAGGAAGTGTAAAGTCAAGGTCTGAATTCCTTTTGGCTTCTACTGTATGCAAGCAAGTGTGAAGCTTTACACAAAATAAGGCAGACTAACACTCTTCTATCATGTAGCCCTGCAGTGAAGATAAATGCATAGAAGTTTATGAAATGCCTGGGTACTCACAACTGAATGTCACAGAGAGGCAAAGATGGAGAAAAATGAAGAAAAAAGGACAATAAAATAGAGTGGGGATAGTTTTACACATATAGATATATACACACACAACATTTTTAAAAATACATTTGTATATATTTATTTTTAAAACAACAATTTTTTTTCCCCTCTTCTCTTCCTTTTTAGATTATTTATTTTTTTAAAATTAAAAAGTATTTTCACAATATTTTTTCCTATCCTTCCCCTGTTCAGTGCAGTACTGCCCTGGTCATTTTCTGTTTTGGGCAAACTTCTATCTTACTGTGTAATTGTAGTTCAACATCATAGTGCTGCACAGCAAAAACACACACTCCCTTGTGAAGACATTAATCAAGGAGAATATAAATTAGGTCTGACTTTATTTGCTTACTCTTTGAAGTCCACACATGTTCTGTTGATGGATCCAGTGTTTTGTTTGAGTCTTCCTGCAATTTCACGAAACTTGAAAAAATCGAATCTAGGTCTTTTGAGGTACAAGACGATGAGGTTAGAATGCTCACCATCCAGCACATCTCGTGCAAGACAAAGGAAATAAATTGGCTTCTGATGTTATAGCTGTTGTCTTTTTAAATTAATGTCATTTTCAGAAAAAAAAAAAAAATTTTCCCCCCTTAAACAGGAGAGAAGCATCCCACAGCTTCCAGCATAAGCAGTCTTGCTGCTGGATTCACTATCTTCCTGTTTCAGTCAGGCATTGAAAATGAGAAATAGTCATGGGCAGCAATGAGAGGTGAGCATCTGGAGTGGAGCTCAACCTGGGAAAGCAGTTTTGGGTGGAAGAGCCCTGCAGCACACTGCCTGAATATATTCAATCCCTTCCTGAAAGCAGCTTACATAAAGGCAGGAGGAAATTGATGCTGAGGGCTAAGGAAAATAGCCACTCAGATTCAGAGCATCAGGGAACCTCTGCAGTCCAAAACTGAATTTTGCCAAAGTTCTCTTCCCATTATATTTTGTTTGGTCCTCAGCTAGAAGACTTTATAGACAGTAACTTAAAAATGTGAACATTTTACTTAGATTTGCAATATTACACAGCATAAAATAATTTTAAAAAATCCAGTCTAATGACAATAAAATATAATTGTGTGCATATTAGTGTGCAATAATAAAACCACTATTTAATATTTTAAGAACTATTTTTACATTATGAGGATGGAGTATTTGTTGCAAGTGTTCCTTGGATGTGGTTTTCCTTGCTGTTTCTTTTATTCTCCAGAATGTACTTACCCAGGTCAGAAGATGTGTTACTGGAAAATGTGTAATTAACAACAGAAGACTTTTCCAGCATTTCCCAAAAGTCAGACAGGTTTCTCCCTGCAAACAGAAATGCTTACAAATATGGAGAAAGACTTGTTTGTGGTATGGCATCGATGAGGATAAACAGGGCAATATTTTGAGGTGTGTGAAGGTTTGGGAGTTCCCTGCCCCCCCACTTTGTAAAATGACCCAGACTAGAACTCAGCCAGCTGGAGGTTAAGAGATGAAGCTCTATTTACAGCTCAGCACAATGCACAAGCAGATATATACACTATATACAGGAATAGTTACAGAAATATACAAGTTAAAGGAAATACTGAAACACAACTCCCCTCCCAGAAGTCAGAGACGCCAGGAGGGGCTCCCAACCACCCTTCCACCTTCTCCCCACCCCTATACCTTACCCGAAGATTTGCCTTACGCGCAAGGTAAATTAGGAGGATCGGCCAAGGGGGTTAGAAGAAAAGTGGTTAGTGAGAATTAATCGGCAGAGGAGTCAGAGCCAGAAGCTGCTAGATCCAGCAAGAGTCAGAGAGAGACTGACTTATCTAATGTTTTGGTTATTGTTCCCAAACAATTTTTTCAGCAAGCGTATGAGTAAAACAGACATCACCATGTTTTCCTTTCACAGCCTATAGTGTAATTTTCTCTATTAAAATATTCCAATTAGACTCAAACCAGCACAAGGTGAAATGAGTTTAACTTTTACCCGTCTGTCCTGTCATCACACAGATGTAGATACAATCAGAATCGTTGCTCTGACGCACTGAAAGGCAAAGGAATACGTAAACCAGGTCATTGTGACCAGTTTTCATTACACGGTATTATCGTGAACAGTTGAAAACACAAACTGGTATGCAGCTAAGCTGGCCAAGTATTTTCCTTCTGATCTGATTTTTGACAAAAGTCTTGAACCAGTGTCAAATACAAGTGCTGTTTGCAGGGGAAATATTTTTATCTCATTAAAATCCTAAATGGTAAGTATTTTTAGATTGAAAAAAAAACAACAAACAAAAGACCAACTCTTCAGATAATAAAGCCCATAATTATTATCTGGGAATCACAATTCACCCAAATAACAATATTTACTAATTGACCAATCTTCCAAGCGAAACATAGCTGCTCATAGAAATGTGTATCTCTGTGTTACTTACAGAGATGTTAAATTACAGAATCACAGAATGGTTTAGGTTGGAAATGACCTCAAAGATCATCTAGTTCCAACCCCCCACTATAGGCAGGGACACCTCCCACTAGAACAGGTTGCTCAAGGCATCGTCCAACCTGACCTTGAACACTTTCAGGGAGGGAGCATCCACAGCCTCCCTGGGCAACCTGTGCCAGTGTCTCACCACCCTCACTGTAAAGAACTTCTTCCTAACATCCAGTCTAAATCTCCCCTCTGCCAGTTTAAACCCATTACTCCTCATCCTGTCATTACAAATGCGTACTTTATTCCTCTGAAGAGACTTTGTTCACAACAGCAGTCCATGCTTTACAACAGAAATGCTCCTTAGTAGGAACAACAGGGTTTTAGGCATCTTTCTATGTTTGTTTTTATGTCAGGAGTAAATCAGACAAATAAGACAATGGTAAATGTTAAAAGGAAATGCAAACCTGAGAGAATAGAACTGGATTTGAAAATTTCTGTGAGATAACTGGTGGAATTTCCAATAATATCAACAAGTAAAGCTGTAAAATCTGGACAACAAAACAGAGAAAGGTTATGAATCACAGAATCACAGAACATTAGTGGCTGGAAGCGACCTCCAGAGATCACCTAGTCCAACCTCCCTGCCAAAGCAGGATCACCTAGGGTAGCCTGCACAGGAATGCATCCAGACAGGTTTTGAAAATCTCCAGAGAGAGAATGAGAACAACAGTTCTATCATCTACACTAAGTCAAAAGATAAATCACTTATATACGATCATATTTTGGGTATCTACTTGTACATGACAATGTTTACAGTATTTTGAAGTTTAAAATGTTGAAGGAGATTGTGCTTAAACCACTGAAATACTCTGCAGAAGTATCTTCTCAAAAACGATATCCAAAATAATACCAAATATGCCTAAAAATAAAGTTAAATGGAATTTATCTGTTCACATCAACAAATTAAAGTAACATTCTATTTAATCTGCATAAATATAGAAAGAGATCCAAAGCCTCTAGTCTTTGCCTGCACTAACTTCCCATCTACCATGTAGGACCTTCCAGAAGGCATCTGATTGTCTCTTCTGAGGTCTACTTAAAACACACCCACGTTGTTGTCAGCTCAAACATGGCTAATGGTAGTGTGATGCTACAGCTTTTTCATAGAGAGCAGTGACAGACATGAGCCCTGTGTTGCACACTGGATTCTTACTACTTGGGAGGATGCTGTAATCAAGATATTATGGACTGGGGACAGAAAGACTAAAATTTCCTCCTTTTTCCTCCAAGGTAGACTAAGTTCTTATGCAGTAAGGTTTGTGAGATATGTGGTTCCAGAAAACATGCCACAGAAGCCATCATGGTTTGTATGTGGTCATCACAAGCATCTTAGAGGATACAGCTTCTGGTCCCTAGCTGTTGAGCTATTGTAGATAGTTTACATTAACCAAACAGAAAACCCAAGCTCTCAGATCCATCTTGGAATGCCAAATACTTAGAGATTAGAGATTTATAGATGAAGGATATGCCAATAATATTTCACATTCCATTAAACAGCTCTATGAAAATGTTAATTCTTGTTTTTTTTCCCACTCCTACTAAGCTCAGTGAAGTTACTGGAGTCTACTGGTGCAGAGAAGCCTTTGTTCACCTCTGTGGGTTTTGTCAGAAGAGGGAAAAGGGGCTAAGACAGTGTATCAGGCACTGCCAGGTTGCTTCTCCTGTGCTGCTTTTTGTGTTCCAAAAAGGGGAGGGGGGAGTGTCTCTCCACTAGAGAAACCATGTTGGTTACTTGAATGATGGCTCCATCCCAGACTGCTCGTCTGGTTGCAGCCATCTAGGATTCAGTTCACTGAGTCTCCTTCAGGGTTTAGAGCTTCCACTTGTCATGAGTTATGGCTGCTGACCTCAGGATGGCAATGCTACTCATGAGGATGAAGTCTGTAGAATTCAGGCTGCAGCTTTTGACTCCAAAGAAAATAATTCAGCTTAAGCACATAAAATTGCCAACCTCTCCTGTGTACCAACCTGTCAAGTCATTTGTCACATTGTTCAAACAGTAGCAGTAATGCACAGGGAACTTGCCAGGGTCGAAATTTTTAACGTTAGAAACTGCAGGGAGAGACAGAGAAAAATCAGTGTCTGGGTGTGCAGGGAGTGTGAGAGAAACTGCTCCTGCGTGAAGCCGAGGCACTCACTGTTATAAATGGTGACTGACACTTTGTGGAAGGCAAAGGAGCTGTAAGATGTGACACTCAGCAAAGAGAAGAGCTTTTTGGTACCTGCAGAAATACATGCCCATGTAATTAGTAGTTGGAACAAATTATGAGAACAACATGTTTTGACTCTATTCATTTAATTTCTGAAGGACTCCTGAGGTGCCAGAGACTCATTTTTTTCTCATTTTGGCTGAGGGATCATTTGTATTGCTGCTTCCTTGCTTTTTATTTCTTGCCTTTTTTTTTCCCTCCCTTTCATTTTTTAAATTCAAACCTACACTGGATTATAAAGTGTTTTCTGAAGGCATCCCAAAAGTATCTGTATTGTGTCTATATATAAACACAGCCTAATTTCTAAATTCTTGGGGGCAGACAGTTATCTGCATTGTAAATCCACAGGGCTCACATGCTCCTAGAATTGATTCTGGAGCTGGTGCCCTGCATTCAGGGCTCCTCCTGCCGATGCTGTTAGCCCTTTGTCCCAGTGACTACCAGGCTGACAGCCTGTGTGACATACCCTACCCTGTCCCCTTACCTTTGAGGGTTGTGTTCAGCATATTGTTCACCAGCTCTGTCAGGTTAATAGCAGCCAGATCCAGGGACTTTGCTGGCAACTCTGAAAAAAAGGGGGACTCTGAGTACCTGGTTGTGTGAGCATAGAACAAAAAGGCCATTAAACCCCTTTTCAGAAACCCAGAATTATAGAATTGTTAAAGCTGGGTAAGACCTCTAAGATTGTCAAGTCCAAGACTTCTGACGTAATTCAAAAATCTTCCAGAACAGGACAAGCAAAATGAGTAGATTATGTATTGGAGTGCACTGAAAAGCCTGTGCTGAGAAAATAAAAATGGCAGGAGTGCAATGAGGAGCCTGAAAACAGGAAGCTCAAGTGGGTAGTGAAATTGTAGGCCAAGATTTAGGTCAGACTTTATGTCCCCTGGTCCCTTGAGCTTGCCTTTGAGCAGGCTGATGGTGAGGAGAGACAGGCCCTTGGTACCCTCTCGTGCTGGGCAATGGGTATTTAGTGCCAAAAGAATAGCAAATCTCTCCTTGCAGACCACAAATGGAGGAGAAAATGTCTAGAAAGCATTCTCCCTTCCCCAGTGCTACACGGAACTGGGCTGGAAACACAGATTTTAATTTTTTTCATCTACCTTGGAGGCTATACTGCTACAAAAGAATAAATTAACTGTAGTTGAATCACATTTCTTATTTTAGTATGTTTTCTTCTTGTTGCTGTTGCTTATTTTATTTTTTCAAATCAAATTTTCCCAAGATGTTCTTTTGCTTCCCTCCCACAAAGCCATGAAGAGGCAGAGTAGTGTGTATGAGGAGGAAGGTCTGTGTGTACTTGACAGAGACAGGGAGGAAAAAAAAACCAAACCAAAAAAACACCAGGATGGAAAAAGCACAGAAAGGTGAGATGAGAACAGAATCAATTTTGGGGAGAAATACAATTTTGCAATTACATAAGTGTTATTTTTAACTAATTCATACTCAAACTGATGAAAGTAGGACTTGTCCACAGCATATAGAAAGGAAAGAAAAAAGAATAAGAGGAAGGAGTTAGGAAGGAGAGAAATGGGGGAAAAAACCCAAACAACACCTGAGATTTCTGGAAGGATACAGGTTAAACTGGCCAGGGACTTGGTTAAGCCCTGGACTAAAGGAGGAGTCCTTGCAGCATTGGTGGGTTGTCTCCTCTCCCTGCAGGAGAAGGATCAGTCCACTGACACCTCCATGCCCAACACGGTGGTTCCCATACCCCTTAACACCCATGCACAGAGTCTCCTGACATACTGCATGTTACCTGCGGTAGCCAGCACTGCCACTTGCTTCTCTCTCTTCTCTCTTCTTATGCATGAAGCTGTGAAGTGAAGAAAGAGACTGAGAAGCAATTTGCCCTGTTGAGATACCAATCAACTCTGTTGAGCTCTTTTCCTCGGTTACTTTGCTGCTATCATTCATTCTATGTCAGAAATTGAGGAGGTACATCAGCACTGCAAAAATCCACAACAGCTGACAGGGATAAGGATTCCCTAAAAGACTTACCAGGTCTTTTAGATGTTGGCTAAAGAAAGAATGTAGGTTAAATATCTGAGTTTGCACACTTAACTCGAGAATTAAAAAAGAAAATAGCAGCAAAATGTTGTAGAGCTGTGCATTGGGCTTGCACACAACAGTAACTGCAAGGTGCAGAGTATAACATGGAAAATCTAAGCAAACTTTCACAGGTTGTGTGTATGTTTGTTATTCAGAGCAGCCATTTAATGGAGTACCGTTCTCAAGAGCTGTTTTGCAGAAGGAAGTTGGCCTCAGGAGGTTAGACTAGCTTCCTGGGGTTGCCACTGTCACCTGCAAGGGCAAAGTGCACAACCACAGTTTAAGCACTGCAAGACCAGCAGGAGTCTGCAGGAGTTTGGTGCTTAGGTTTCCTACCCCACCAAAGAAAAGCTGATTGCCTCCAAAGAGTAATCCAGAAGGCTTCCCAAATGAGCCAATGCTACCATTTCTAAACATCCATGGCCCTCTGGAGCTTCAGCACCTCAGTTCTCTTGTGAGAGCTGGTGGTGAGGAAGACTCACCTCAGTGGTGGCAATACCCTACTCTGCATTAAAACCTGAGCTCTCATCAGGGTTCAGTTTTCTCTTCAGTAGGATGAAAGCTATAGGATTGGAAGCAGCAGAAGAAAGAGGAAATATGACTGTGTAGTCTAGCTGGACCTAAACAGGTTAAACCTGCTTGTTATTTGTACATAAAATCTATGCCTTGTACAGAAGATAATCCCTGAACACATTTCTCTTCCTCTTTCCTTTCCACATACGTGAGAAGAAAGAACAGCGTGTGGACAATCCACAGTGAAAGGACTGTAAACCACAACTCCTCACACAATGCCAGTCAGCCATATTAACCACCCTCACTCAGTAGGAACTAAACTTGGACTGTCAATCTAGGTGGTAGGAGTTCTTCTAACCCTTATCCCTCTTTCCATATAAACCCTTCTGACTCCAGATTTATGACATGGAACTCTAGAACAGACCATCAGCAGTATCTGATCCACCCTGTTGCATAGCACCAGCCCTGCAGCTCCAGCCCATCAGTCTTGCCTAAGCAGGATGAAGCCTGCTACAGATGTCGGAATGGGGTTGTGGGAGCAATTTGAAAGAGACACCTGGTTTATTTCCTGGGACGTATGAAAGTAGCATCCTTACCAGTGCTGAAAACCAGAAAGAGGCATAGGAATCCCAGGTTCATCTTCACTGCCACATGCCAACAGAACAACTGCATTATGGACTCTGACTTCCAGCAGGTTTGGCTGTTCTAGGAGAAAGAAATGCTGTTTTGATGGTGTTAGTTTGTGGTATTGTAAGATTTTGGTCAAGTCTTGTCTCAGAATGCCACGACTGTGAAATAAATACTAGGTCTTTAGAATGTAGAGGAAATGATTGGCTGTGTAAATGGCAGAGAATCAGAAATCACAGGATCAGTATATTCTGTGTATGTGTGGGTGTCAGGAGGTCTTGCTTTTTGAGCCCTATGTGACTAAGGCTTTGGTAGGACTTGGTAAGGTCATCTACAGAGTCTGTTTTTGTGGCAGGATGGCACGTGCCCAAAGCACATTGACACATCAAATGCCTACAGCCTTTCTGTTGAAACAAGATAAAATTTACTGATGCTCTGTTTCAGACAAGGTATCGACTGAAATCCTTTTGTGCAGAAATGCTGTTTGCCCAGCCACCTCTACTCTTCACTTCTCTAGTTAATTGTTGTCACCCAGTAGTGTCCTGTGCTGCTTTACCTAGTTGCTTCAGAGGTATAAATGGTCTTCCACCTTTCAGACAATTAACCCCTTTCCAGGTTTCAAACATTTAAAGTGTTCAGAAACCAAAACCAAACAAAAAAAAAGGGGGGGAAAAAAAAAAAAAAAAGGAAAATCCTTCCTTCTTTCTACATTCTTCCGTTTCTGTAATATCTGCATGCACCAAATAGCTCTGTGGCTAGCAGAAAATGAAGGGCTGTGTGACAATTTGTAAAAAAATAGTCCAAAAATGTCTTTCTTCCTATCCTCTCCTAGTAGCTAATCATGTGAGTACACAGCAAACCATTATCTTGAAGATAATTCTGTTTGATTAATGAACTGTTATCATAATGTTTAAAAATCTTTCTCATGTTTAATGTAATAGAAAACTCATACATTCTGAAAGCAGATAATTTGTGCTTGGCATTTCTGAAGAGACACTTCCTAGGGATGATGAAATGATACCAAACATTACTGTTTGAAACGTCTGCGTTTGTTCATCTGATTAGCCTAAAGCACTTAAGTGCCAGCTCTGTTACTTCAAACAAAGCTGTGAGAAGTGTTTTAGGTAGTTCATCTCATCTATTCAGTTCATCTGCCTAATCCTTTTTACTTGTCCCCAAGCCTATACTCATCCATGTTTTCTGCACAGTATGTGCAGAAGAGTAGGGTTGAGGCAGAGAGAGTACCATGGCCAAATCTTACTCCCCTGACTTCATACTCCATTACATTTCTGTAAGCTGGACCTAATTATTCATGGACAGATTCCAGTGTCCTGTGGACCAGCCTAGCATCAAATGTCCCAAACTTGGCTCTTGCAGCAATATTTGGGATCTGACCAAGAACTAGGGTACAGACCATGAATGTATTGCTGCCATCAAAACCACAGGGACTGAAAACCTGTCAGGGCTATCCATACTTTCACTATCAGGTATTAGGAAGCTTAGGGGGACTTGTAACAGCTTTTTCTATGGCCCTGTGGGTTGTTAGGGGAAACTACAATGGCAGCTCAGGCCCTCGTGAAGTTTTATTCCTATACCTCGAGATGTGGTTGCCTCCGACTCTCAAAGATCTACATTAGGATGATCCATGCTTCATGATGATGATTCAGTGTATGTGGGCCACAGATCCCCCCCTGATCAAAGTTCCCTCTTGACCTGTTCCCTGCACACAACGTGTCATCTCTGTCTGCACTGACCTTAGGGAAACCAACATGAAGCAGGGCCAAAAGCAGTGTTGCCACCAGACTGTCCCTGTGCAAAAGCCTAGTCTTGCCTGAAGGGTCTCTGCTGTCCAGACAGCCAAAAGAGCCCAAATATCTGCCCTTTGTAAGAATTTTGGCTATGTGACAAGCAAGAGCCTCTGACCAGAGGTGTGAGAGGAGCATGGGCACTCCTGCATCACCAGCAAACCATGCTTGGACCAACACAGAAATCCTTGGTAAGTGTATTCCATAGACTGATGTGGAAGCATTGCTGTTCTACAAAGCTTCACAAGTAGAAGGGCTGGTAGACGAGACAATTTGTTGTCAGCAGTCTAACTTTATTACCGATTTATTTAAACTAGCCCAGAGCTGTTCATGATGGCAGGGACTAGAGAGAGTGCATTCCAAAGAGACAGAGAAGAGGCAATAATGTTGACACCTGAAGGCACTGTCCTACCACAACAGCTTAGGAGAATGAGAAAGGGAAAAAAAATAAAGAGCATGTGCAATTCAGAAACAAACTTGAAAGAGAATGAGACACAAAGTTATGCTTGGAAGTGTCCCATGAACATTGAGAGATGCTTTCTTGCTCACTTGAATTTGCTGGGCTGCTCCCCCGTGCTAATTAACACACACAATTTCCTCCTCACATAATGCTGATTTGCAGCAGAAATTCAGAGCAGGCATCAGCATGGCCATAGCATCCCAGACTCAAACATCTAACAACTGGGACAACATGCAACCATAACCTGGAAGGACAAATCCTTTTCTAACCTGTAGTAAAGACATTTTAAATAATGTTGGTATTAATTTAAAGGAAGGGGTTTGGTTTGGTTTGTTTGTTTTCTCATGGGAGGGTTTGTTTTTCCTGAATGCCAGAATTAGCACTGTGGTGGCCTCTGGCTGATAGAAGATGCTTAAAAGCAAATTTCAGAGAAATCTCAAGGCTAAGAACATTGCTCTAGAAAGGGCTGCCCTTACTCTGCAGTTGATAGAGAATGATTTACATTTGAAACATTAGGGTTTAGCTGCTTGCCAAAATCTTTTCCCAGAATTAGTTCTCTGAACCTTAATGCTGGCCAATTAAATTTTAAAGCCATCTGTGGCAAATACTCCTGGAACTTATGTCTAAAATATCTTATATCTCAACCACATCATTACTAATAACAACTCTAACAAGTCATGTTTGTGTTACTCTGGTTGTCTGATATCTAATTTTTTTTCTATCAGAGTCTTTACTACTTTGCAACTGCATCTTTTGTGTTTGCCAGTGTAAGTGACCCTATTGTGATGTCTAAACTACAGTCAGATTGCAAATATGAAACCTTCATGGTACCCCAGCTCCAAATCTCTAACAACTCCTGTTTTAAAACATAGTGCTATTCTACAAGAACAGGTGTCACACAACCATCCCATAAAATGCCTCTCAGTGGATATTTTCTTTCCAAACACTTGTCTGACACAGGTTGCAGGTCAAGCCTTTAGTAACAAATTCTCCTTCACTTCTCCTGGGTATGATAATCCTCCTTTTGTGTTTAAGTTGAATGATAATAGTGAAATTAATTTTACTTAGAACTCTTGATCCAGAGTTCTTTGAACTGCTGAATTTGAGATTTTAATCCAGTTCAGATTACCTTTATACAATCATGAAGACCACTTACTAAATACCTCTGTTACTCTAGATAAACAACAATCTTTAATCAACACATTTATTAGCTATACCTCATTAGAATTAATTTTAACGCAGCAGGTAACCATGAAGTCTGAATTGTTTGCATTTCTTTTGTGCAGAGTGCAATCAGATAATTAGTTTTTCTGTGTCTTTGTTTTAAATAGAGCACAACAGAAGTTAAGAAAAAAAAAAAAAAAAAAAAAAAAAATAGTTTGGAAATGTCTCCTTAAAAAAATATNCTTGAGTTTTAGTTTCCTTACCTTCATTCAGTTCCAACATCTAAAAGTCATCTCTCACTGTAAGCACACCGTGATACACCAGGTCTAAGGAAATACTGCATGGCAATATGAAAACATGCCTGTGTTAAAATTACTTCATTAAACTACCACAACTGCTTCCTAAGTTCAGAGTTATTTGTATGAGAATTTAACAAAATGTAATAGATATACAGTTAATACAATTATAATTAATTTGCTGCATTTTCTCTGAGCATTAATAGCACAGCTGATATGGTTTCCTCCAAGTGCACATGAATACATCGAGATTTGGAATGCTTAATATCAACTTACCTGGTTTCTCTTGACAAAGATGATTTTCTTCAGAGCCTATATAAAACTGGAGGTTATTGCCAAGTCTTAATAATCACTTCATGAAAGACTTTGATTAGACAGGCTTGATAATCTTTCATTAAAATCCTGTGAAAATTGTTATCCTAATCCCAGATGGACTAACTAGAGGTAACACAATCATAAGCACTCAGAGTGCCTGTTGAATCTCACATGGAAAGGCTCTGTGGCAGGTCAGGTGAGGACTGGAAGCTCCTTTTGGCAGTAATGATTGGAACTGCTGAGCAAAAAGGATTGTGTTGGTTTGGTTTTTTTTTCCTTCTTTTTAAAGGCGCAGCTCATCTCACTGCAGTTAGGCCAAGAAGTGGACTGGGTAAGTCCTTTTGGTAGAGATGATGGTGAAGAAATTGGAAGTGTGTCTTAAAGCTAGAAAACCAAAACTAACAAAATGACAAAAAAAAAAAAAAAAGTCATCTACATTGTGGTTAAGTGATAAGGAAAGAAGATCAGATCACAACAATGATGTAGGAGAATTTTAGTGATGAAAAGCAATGCTTATGGCATTACCCAAGAGATAACCACTACTGGAAACAGTGGGTGAAATTCTGCTCCCATTTACTCTTGTAGACTGCAAGTAATTGCTCTGAAATCAGCAAGGTTAGATGCAACTATGTTAAAAGCAAATGACCACCTATTCATGTGGAGTTTTATTGTATGCCACCAAATGCCTCCATGTGTGCATTAACTCAAAACTCTGCAGCAATTAGAGAGAGGCAGGCTGAAAGGATTCACAGTTGGTCCATGGAATAAAAAAGTACTTCAAGGATCTGCCCAAAACCTCAAGAGAGAAATATTCTAACTCCTATTTGAAAGGGAAAGAATAACAAGGAGGTGACAGGTTGGATTCACAGAACAGCTGCATATAAACTCTCTGATTGGAATGGTCCCTAGGCTCTGCTTCCAAACATGTCTTAGAAAACATTGCAGTTTCTAAGGAGGAGCACTCTGGAACTGCCCTTTCAATGTCATGGTCCTAACATGGATATTTGGGTATTTGGATATTTGGACCATAAGGCATCACTAAATTTACTATTTTAGATACAGCCTGGGTAACCAGTGTGACATTAGGCTTGTTTTACTGTCACTTGTCTCTGTGTAATTCTGTTGTCTTGCATTTCCACCAGTTAAGGTAAAGCAAGCTGTGATGTTAACCAAAGGAGGAAGAAAGTTGCTGCAACAGATAAAACACTGCCAGCTGCCAGCCTGTCAGACATTAGAGTGACTTTTCTCATTTCAGATTTCAATCATCTCTTTTGAAGATCCTGATGTACCACAGAAAAGTTATTTAGGGGAACATGTAATGTGTGTGGTAGGCTGTGTCTTGCCTGTTCTGCAGCACTGCCTTCACAAAAAGCTTCAGAAGGTGGAGGGCAACTGTAGCATCTTTGAGCAGATTTAAAGCTGGCAAGTATGATGCTTATACACATGTGCACACACATGGACAATCTTACCTTTGCTTCCTTTCACTCTGCCTGTCATGAAAAAAACATTATCCAGTGGGATATTTCATCTAAAATTACTTGGTTCTGTATGGAAGTCACTGAGGCGATAAAAGGAAACGTTTCATGACTCATGACTAAATGCTGCAGCTTGAGGAATATGGAAACATCTTTTCTTTGACAAGACTTACCTTTACTGATTTAATTATTAGTTCAATATCTCATTAAAAACTGGGATGAAAGTCCTCTCTGTAACAGCCGACAAAACCAGGTATAGCCAGGAAAATGTGTGCTGGGATCAGTTCCAGCCGTTTGATGTTTCGCTGCGAGAATAATTTGACTTTCAGCAGGTTTTGCCTCATGCTGTGTTTCACCCTGGGACTCTGTAATTTTAACTTTCCTCAGCTGCAGAGCAATGCTCAGGTGACTGGAGAGGGGGCTATTGTTCAGCCCCAACTTTGACTCCTGGGGACAATGCTGCGTTCTCACTCAGAGCATCATTCTGAGCAAGTCACTTTCTCAGGAGTATAGTCTTTACACACCTCCTTTTCCCAGCATCTCAGTGTGACAGCCCTGTATCCATAACCAGCATCCCCTGTATCCATAACAGGCATCCCAACATCCAGAACAAGAAAAGCAGACATTTTTAATGTCTTCTTAGTAACACAGGATAGGGACATAATTCACATACATCACTGAGTAAATGCATCCATTTGCTGAAGGCTAACAGTGCAAGTCTCTGCTAATGCAATTAAACAGGCATTCAAGCCTGTGACCTATCTGAAAGAGACAGGACAGTATGGCATGAAGTTGTGGTGAGGAGGTGGGAAACAAACTATGAATGTTGGTGCTTTGCTTCCCTGTGTTCTGAGAACACGGTGCAGAAGCAATTCACTGCTTCTTCCTAGTGTCTTTTTTCTTAGAGTTCTACACAGCAGATGCAATACGCATAAGTGACTGCATGGGGTCCAGCCATATGTTCCTGTGACCTGTGCCAGGGTCAGAAACCACTGTTCCCTCCCACCGTCTCTGTCTCAGCCTGTCAGTGTTTTTAGGGATGGCTACCCACCACCTTGGCTGAGTAATAAACCATCTGTGCCATAGAAGATGAGCTGTGGCACATGGGATACTGCAGTATCTAAAGCCTATTGCAAATACGCCTCTCTTATATGCCAACAGATCTGGTTGCACTCTGTCATCAGATGCTAACATGCAACAGAGATGGAAGCACTGTTTTTCAAAAAGAACAAGTAAGGAAACTCCATCCAAGCTTGTCTAAGAGGATTGAAGTGGAGAGGTGGGTTTTGAACTGAGGGATTTTAGGGGATGGGGTTCAGTGATCTTTTTGGGAAGAAGTGATGTTTCACATGTTCTATTCCTGTCTCATTCAGCACAACTACCTTTCATCCCTTTCTCTGAACTGGTAGGACTGAACTCATACTGTTCAGCAACCTGAAAGATATGTTTTTATCCAAGCTGGTCATCTTTAACTATCTAGTTAAGAAAGATGCCAGTCAGAGACAGGCATCATCTGAGAGAGGGATTCTGGGTCATTTCATGTAGGACTGATTTGACCATGCTCTGAAAACTGCTGATTTTTTCTGCACTTATTCCAAAAGAGGTCTGACAAGAACAGAAACTCCCATCTTCAACTTGATATTGATGTTACCTGACTTGTAACTGAGAGAAATCAGACCTGCTCAGCCAAACAGGCTGTGCAATGTTCCTCTCCTTCCATACTTGCCAATCCTTGGCTTATTTGAGCCAAGCAAATTTAGGTGTGTTCAAGGGCAGGCACACCCTGTGCCTTTTCCAATGAAACATGGGAACTTCCAAACCAGCAGCTAGGAGAAAAGAACAACATATTCTGTACACACACACACACACACACACACACACATATATACATATATATCAATCCTACTAAAATGCTATCTCTAGCCAAAAACTACTGAGAGAATTGCTTGTAGAAAAGATGTTTGAGTTGGGTTTTCCTCAGCAACACTGTCCTATTTGCGTAAGATGGCAAAACATTTCCAATAGTTCATGTGGTCCCACAGTTTTGCTGGAGGCAAGTGAGCAGGCTTCTGGCAATTGTACACGTCAGGAAAACAGACAGACAGCTGCAGATGCAATGCCAAGACCACAGAGAAAAGCAGCAACAGAACCAGGGACAGAATTCAGGCAAATGAACTCACAACATAACCTTCTTGCCAGCTGGTAAATTCCCTACAGAGGATACTTGTGCCCTTACCCTGTTCTCTGTATTTTTAATGTAACTTCACCATATTTCAGCACACAAATGTCTCTAACATGAATGTATTTCCCCCCCTGTTTTTCATTTTCACCGCACATACGATCAAAGCCATATAAACTGCATGCCCACTAAATCAAAGGAGTCACAAATAATGAGATCTACTGTATGTTATAATGAGGAAGCCAGATAAAGCTTGTTTGTAGCTGTGAATTCAGTCCTGCAAAGATGAGGCCAAAAGGATTTTTGTCAGTGTCTTTGCTGCAGGTACATTTGATGCTGTGTTCTTTGAATACGTCTGAAGATATCACAATTTAAGCGAAAACAAATTCCTCCACATCATAATTGAAATTTCTATTTATTAATAAGTGGTGCAGTTTTTAAAGACAGAACATAAAAAAATCAGTTAAGAAGTATTGTTTGCATAATATATTGAAATAAACATATTAAAGTTGTTCAAATATCGGACAGCGCCAGAATATAAATTACACATACAGTTTAAAAATTACAATAAATAATATTATAAAGAGCACTAAAGGCCACTTGTATAAAAGTTGTGTTCCCTTGTCAGCCACAATCTGAAAAGCATCTTTGTAGCATGGAGAAATTTCAGTGAGCAAGGCACAAATACTAGTAATAATAAGATGCCATAACTAGAAAACAAAATGCAGTCGGCTACGTAACCTTCAGTCTCAGCATATTCTTGAGGATGGAAATACAATCCCACTTCCAGTATTTTGCTTCACTTAACTTCAGAGGAAAGCTACTAAAAGCTGAATTGGGAAGGACCAGATCTTACAGCCTGAACAATCAGAAGCAGCGGTGATATCCAGGATCTTTATTCCCGCAATGCCCAGCTAAAAGCACTTGAAAATGCCCCTTTATCTTCTGAGCCTCTGATAATGCTCTTCAAAAGTGAACACCCACAGTCAGCCGAGCTCAAGAAAAACTGATATCACAGCAAATTTGTGATGTGCTGTAGAAAATTCAGGTTTGCAGCTCTTAAACAGCTAAAGCTTAGTTTTGGGGAGGGGGGCTGTGGGGTGCAAGGAGTAGATCCAGCTTCTTCTCGTATGCTCTGCTCTAAGCAGGACATATTCAGTTCTTACATAAGTAGCTGTGACAACCCTGCAACAACTGGTCTCCCAGCAGGCCTGACTTTCCTCCTTAATCTGCATTTTCTGATTGCTTGAGGCTGTGATCTTGTAAATTGATTGGACCATGGTGCTCGTCTGAAGGCCACAAGTCAGCAGCCCTGCTATGCACAGGTTCAGATGGGAATTAATTTGCAGCACTGCCGGGCCACAATTCGAAGCAGAAAAAAGTAAAACTATTTCCACTCTGAACCGTAACAATGCAGCAAAGTTACAGATAGAAACAGAGCAAGTACAGCAAAACTCACTTTGGGGACTTTTCATTCAGTCTCTCCACGTGCTGCATTCCCTTTTATTTTGGTAGGAGCCAGACATCAATTCAGTGCAGGGAAAAGCCAAGGCAAGGACAACATCCATCATTTGACTAGATTTTTTTTTTTTTTTAGAAGGACTAAGTACTTCAGCAGAGCATAAACCATCTTTTCTGTATGCATGTACTTTAGCTAAACATTCACATTAATGAAATAATCTGACTGAATCTGAAGTGAGGGAACGTGACTGATAACTCTGCAAAGACAGGCACACAAAGTAAACACAGATTCAGCTTTCAAACACTTCCGAATGTGTGTCACTTTAACAAGTGACTGAAATTTTAGTGCAAAAAATGTAGCTAAGAAAAATCCCTCCAGATCAACTCTGTTTTTCACAAGCAAATTCATAAAGGCAGGTTAAGACCTGGTTCTGCTCCCAGTACCTCAGTGTGGGTTTTCTTGCTGACTTCAAGGAGAGCAGAATAAAGCCCCACACTTTATGATTATGAAAAACATTTCAGGGCCTGAAATTTCTTGGCCACTCATAGGAGCTAATGCTCAACAAAGAATAGATGCCAATAGTTAATTCTCTTTATTGATAACTATAGATAAATGAAATGTCAATATCAGTCTAGAGGTTAGGAAGATCAGACCCAAACAAACTTGGTAGTTGTTAAACTGAAACAGTCAAAGACACATGGAAGAAGAGACAAATTTCACCCATTCCTAGCATGAAGATTACAACTGACTCAAATGCCTCTCTCATATGAAAATATGAATTCATTGATTCAGTACAATTCATTGTATGTGGCAAAACTGTGCCACAAAACAAGTCTTGACCTCTTCAATGTTGCTAGGGTCAAAAATATCAGACACTTTTATTTTGTCCAGTATCTATAGCAGGCATATAAACTGCAGTTCAAGGCTCATGCATTCTCTAAACTAAACCTCAGCTGGAGTCTGATAGAGGTTTTGTGCACATTCCATATCAGGGATCATCTCCAGATTACACCTTGCTGGTGATATCAAGACACATACCTGTTTTCAGCACAGACAGCACAACTGCTGTGCTACCTGTTCATAATATAGATGATGTAGAAGGCAGAAAGCTGCTAAGCACATCAGCCTTCTGAACAGGAAAAAATAAATAAATAAAATGAGCTAACCAGACCTTCCTTGGCCCTTCACTTCCAGAGGATCCAGAGATGTCTACTGCAGAGGGTCTCACTGAGTTTACCACCAGTGCCTTTTAAGAAGAGACTGATCTTATTTGGCGACTTAGAATGACATTAAGTATCTCATGATGTGGCTGCAAATACCTGACCTGGTAGCTGTAAGTAGTAAATTATTGCTTACAGCCCATAGAAATTGTCAACCCAAAGGCATTTCAACTGCTAAGTGCAGGGCAGCCCTAATCCCTATTTCTCTGGGGCTGCACTCTGTGGGTAGGTGAAGGCTCATCCAAGTCTATGGCTTGCTTGGATTTTCTCTTAGAAAGAACATGCCTTTATAAAGAAGGGAGTTATGGATTTTCAGACAGGTTTAATACTGAGGAAAGATTTCCTTTATGTGACCTGGAATGGCAGAGATCAGAAATCCAAACTGAATTGTCTGAGGGGGAGGGCAGGGAACTGAAGAGCACAGCCACTGCCAAAGACATTCACTAACGCATTTCTCAGATTTCGCTTGGTGTTTGGCTGCCTTCAGTTTTGATTGCTCAGATCTAGAAAGCATTTGAAGAAGGGCCCAACTCAAACGAAATCAGTAGGAATGCCAGACACTTGACATATAAGAAAAATGAAACAGGCTTGTCCAGCATATACTTACACCAATTTCAGAAGTCTAGCAATGTTAAAATCAGTTTTCATTCTTTTTCACTGATTTTTGCTGTGAGGTTTTGAGCTTACAAGATGCCATAGACACGCATTACAGTATCTGAAAGCTGCAATTTGGGTATTTCCAGGAATCACTGATGGCCACAGAATTCTCAGTATACCAAATTATAATGAATTATAGCTTTGTGAGCTGGTTTTATTCTCTTCCAGTTTAGCCACAAAACTGCACCAAGCACAATCTTTCAGGTCAACAGGTACTTTTTCAATTACGTAATTACCAAAATTGTGCCTCATGTCATCATAGTTGCTGGCCTCAGAATAGCCCCACGGACTCGGCCCAGTCTTCAAAGGTTGTAACTGGTCTGCATTATTTACTCAAGTAACCAGAACAATTTTGTTCTCTCTGTAGGTCTGTCCCAGAAGGATGATTTAAACTAAAGATGCAAGCAGATGAAGTAAAATGATCCTAATCCTTTAGATATTTCTTAAAAACAAAAATAAACAACAAAGACAATGCCTACATAGGCTTCCCACTGTAGGTGTCTCTGATCATTTGACAAGTCACCCACTGCTCCCTTTGAAATTGGCAGAAATTTGGTCATTGTAGATAACTGAGTTAAAGATGCAATTAATCTCACCCTAAACCTGATGTGTGCCTGTGCTCACCAACTACACTGATCAGTTTTCCTTCCACAAGCCCTAAAGAGTGGATAGCCATAAAACAATATCAAACAGATGCTATTTCACAGACACTTGGACTGGCATCAGATGAACATGGTGTAGGCTGTTTGGACAGGCTCGTTTCACTAGCTGAATAGATAGTACATTCCTGCTGTAGTGGTGAGATCATTGATAGCTTTCTGCATTGTTCCCAATGGGTTGGGTTATTTTCCTGCTCTCTCTCTCAACACAATTTCCAATTCCATGAAAAAACACTAGGCCGAAGCCTATTTAGCATACTTATCCCTCTGCTGCTCTGAGGCATGTGGCATACATTGATCTTAAATATGGCAGATATTGATGGATTTGGAGAAGTCCATTTCCAAGAGAGACAGTAAACAGACAGAAACATATCCTTGGAGCATCCCACTTTGCAAAAGTCCCAGGGAATAGAGCGGTGATACTCTGCATATCTGAGGAGCTCAGTCTGTGGCAAATAGTGAACTGAGCCTTACCACCTGCATTTATGCACGAAGTTTAACTCCAGATTAACACACTGGGAAGCTGAGTCACAGTTACATTATGCATCCTGCTTAGCAGAAGGCAAAGAAAAAAGAAAGTTAATAAAAGAGTATAGCATAAAAACCTGGAGTTCCCTAAACTCAACAACTTCATCTTTCAAACAAAGATGAATTGGTTCCACAGGTAGCAAAGGGGCTTAGCAAAAGATCAAGGTCAAGTTTTGAGCAATGCCACAAACACTAATGAAGATTTTCAAAGTAGTTTGAGGAATTTATATTCACATTTTATAACAAACAAACACCTATGATCGGTCCCAGGAGGTGGTTTTGATAATTTCAAACACGGTCCTTAATTTCATTTTGACATTGCATTTCATGGGTAGCTGCATAAAAGATCATGTGAGAAAGATTTAATTCACAAAACTGTTTCAGAAACAGTTAGTTTGCTTCGGCCCAGTTTTTTCCCTGCTTCGAATATTAGATGTTCTTGGCTAGGCTGGTTAAAGATTGACTTACATATATTGGAAAATGGACTCAGACATGATGTTTCCACACAGGGATATTGCTCCTGAAAATATTTTCACTTTGCTGCTCTGTTTACAAAACATAGCAAGGACCACCATATCTTGCCTGTTATCAATTCACCATTGTTGTATTGAAGAGTATCAGAGAGATATGTATCATAGAAGAAATCAGCTGTACCATTTATATAGGGTAAAGTCATGCAAACCATGCTCAAAACTAAGCTCCTTAGTTTTGGTAGCATGAACAAAACTGCATTAGTAAATTGTATGAAATGGTGCAGAATGACTACCACTAATATCACATGCATCTTATGCAGCCATTGGTGTTTTGAACTAGTAAGCTTTGGGCGTAGAGTAAGTGAGATATACAAAGTATGCTTACATTACATTGAGAAGTCAACCAGTGATCGCCCCCACAAACATTTTTAAACTGGCTTATTTGAAGGGTTCCATACTGAATCTGAAATCCCATCTCCTGTAGAAGACAAAGGCATGGAGCCACTCGGTGTGAAAGGGTCGGTGTCTGTGTCTGTTTCCCCCTCTGCTAGGTAGCGCTTCTCTCTCATCCATGCTGATCCTCCATTGGGGCCAAAGGGGAAGTCATCTCTCTCTTGGGAGATACTGAAGCCACTTGGGGAGCGCTCAAGTTCCTCATGGTTGACAGAGAGAAGGGACAATGGAGTATCGCTGTCTCTCGTTAAGCTCCTTCTCTGCCTTGGGGACACCTTATCTGAGTAAGGGCTTCGCAGGTCTCCTTGAGAGTGGTAGCTAACTTGGGAGTCCATCAACGTAAATATAGGCAAAACTGTTGGCCTTTCTGCATATGAAGTTGAGGAAGGTGTGGCTTGCATTTTGCCAGAGTTTTGCCCACCTATTGATAAAGGTTGTGAATGAGTCATATGACCATGTGCTGAAAAACCATAAGGACTAACTTTGTTGACTGGAACCTGCTGGAAGTTATAAGGAGTTTCATGAGCACTCTGCTCGGTGTATTTATAAATTACTGCTTTTAATTCAGAATATTTGTTATCGTCTCTCTTCTCCTTTGCAGGAGAAGCAGTTTCTTTCAATGGACTTATCTCAGCAACTTGTATTTGTAGCTGTTCCATATGATGCATGTGCATATCAACAAGAAAATCCAGTTTCTTTCCCATGTCATTAACCTGAAAAATACCAAAGTTATGATATTGTCTCAAGTTGATTGTTTGACAAAAGAGATGCCTCTTCCACATGCACACTGCCCTCAGCTTAATTCAGGAAGGTAATTTATAGGATAACCCAAACTTTCCCTTGGACTTCAAGGGATACTAGCTTTTCCTCAAACTACCTTGGACTACTCATCTCTATGAACTGTACCAAAAAGCTTCTTAGTATTGCTTGATATTTGGCAGCCCATAATACAACAGCAGACTGCACTATTATGGCCAAAGTCTTGATACCATGTGGAAAATAGCTATTACTAGAACAGTACAGGTGGAATTACTTTTGTACAGACACCCATACTCTTAAACAGTCCAATAACATCAGAGTTAAATAACACAGTCAATTTCCTTTCTCTTTTGATAGGACTTAGTTTGTGAGCATTTAAGTTCCACGAAAGGAACTGATTTGAATTAATGTCACTTTCCTCCATCTCACTTAGCTATGTATTTAGAAATGAGAGTGCCTTGATTTGCTAAGCAATAGGTTAGGATGCACAAATGTGCACCCAAAAATATCCATGGAGGTAATCATTTTGGATGACAGATGGTGCAAAACAAAATGGTGCTCAGAACGAAACACCAGACAGAGTGAGTATGGAGTTCTAACAGAATGAAAAAGTCCCATCTAAAGATCATGATTAGATAATAGTATTCATTCAAAAGGTTTCAAAATGCAGTGTGCACATGCAACCCAGACAGCCAACTGAGTCCTGGGTTGCATCAAGAGCACTGTGGCCAGCAGGGCAAGGGAGGGGATTGTGCCCCTTTGCTCTGCTCTCCTCAGACCCCATCTGGAGTACTGTGTGCAGTTCTGGAGCACCCAGCACAGGAAGAACAGGAAAGTAAGTGTTGGAGTGGGTCCAGAGGAGGGCCATGAAGGTGATCAGAGGGCTGGAGCAGCTCTCCTATGAGGACAGGCTGAGAGAGTTGGGGCTCTTCAGCCTAGAGAAGAGAAGGCTTTGAGGAGACCTGATAGTAGCCTTCCAGTATCTGAAGGGGACCTACAGGAAGGCTGGGGAGGGACTATTGACAAGGTCTTGCAATGACAGGACAAGGGGCAATGGGTTTAAACTGGCAGAGGGAAGATTTAGACTGGATGTCAGGAGGAAGTTCTTTACAGTGAGGGTGGTGAGGCACTGGAACAGGTTGCCCAGGGATGTTGTGGCTACTCCCTCCCTGGAGGTGTTCAATGCCAGGTTGGACGAGGCCTTGAGTGAGCTGTACTAGTGGGAGGTGTCCCTGCCTATGGCAGGGGTTTGGAACTAGATGATCCTTGAGGTCCCTTCCAACCTTACCATTCTATGATTCTATGAAAATGCATACTTCTTAGTTCATTCAGTTATTTAAGGACAAAATAACAGCATAGTTTTGTGATAATTAGTATAAGAGCTATGTGACTCTTGTCCACCGACAGTACAAATATGCCTGGTTCAGCCAAAGAATCATAGAGAATTTGTGTCAGCTTTATAATTTCAGCCAGCCTCTGTCATTATCATGGATTTACATACCTGTCGTTCAACTTTAACAAATTTGCCCATCATACTTTGGTCTTCAGTGTCTGCTGTGGATGCTTTGGCTACATATGGATCATTTCTATAAATAATGAATAACTCCATTAGTGTTCAATTTTTCTTTGCATCACAGTAAATAATTTAGATCAAAACCAGAATTATCATCCTGGTGGTAAATTATAGTTCCTTGGAGCTTCATTTAAGAAAATATTGGATTCAGTTATTTATCATGCAAATGAGAGCTAGAGTCTTTTCTATGTGACTCCAAAGCATTTCTAATATATCAATCTTTGATTTTTCATTTAAACTATTTTGGCTTAAAAATTAAAGATTACACACTCCCCAACCCAAACAAAGAGTTCAAAATGAAAGTGAAATTAATCTCTGACTTGGTGGAATAATTTCAGGTTTATAAAAATTGTTGAGGTAGTCTAGACACTGAGTCTGCTGATGGCCAAATAGTTTTACATCTAATTTTTTTTTAAAATATTTAGTATCTTTGAGGACTGAATCTGAGTTTAAAGTCTGAGTGTTTTGGTTTTTCTTCATTTCATTAAACAAACAGTAAGTGGCAGAGGCTCGAAATGCTGAAAAGAAGCAGTCTGGCCTGGGGTTTTAAAGTAGTTATCAGAGCAAATAATCCTCTAGGTAATTTGATACTGCCCAGTCATCAGATGGACTAATTTGGGAGGTAAAAATTAGTCCTCTGCTTAACTTATGAACTTTGATTAATAAATTTCTGGAACCTAGGATGGCCATTGTCAAGTTAAATCTTTATCAAAATGTAATCAAAACAATCTCAAAGGAAGATGTCTTTTCAAGACCCATTTCAGAATTGAGAAAAACAATTTCTAAGCACTTGTTCTTTAACCCTAAAGACTTAGAACCCTACAATTTTTGTTTCAGTAGGTCCATTCTTCTCTTTGAAATTCAAAGTGTATCTGTGAATATATCTTACTCAAGAAGAAAAATGGTAACTAAAACATGTCAGATTCTGAACACTGGGATATTGATGATGATGTCTCATTCAGATCTAGCAATCTGCTCTGTTTACAAAATGATCAGTGCCTCTTCCCTAAATGTAGGTTTTTGCCATCACATTTACATGTCATTAGATTTTTCAGTGGATGGGATAAATCAGGTAGAGCCTCGTGAATTTATTTTCTTTTGTTCTAAGAAACCATAACAGCTTTGGGGATAGGCTGTTGATGGTTCTGTGTGGTCCTCCATGTATATTGTTACTTGTAAATAACAGAAGAAATGTAATTTCCTGTTGAGTTGTTGCTGCCAGGAATACATCAGTACAACAACATGTTGCAACATTTGCATCCAGAAACCTGGCATTGCAATTTGTTTCCAGTAATTCTCACCATTTGTTGGTTTAAAAGCAGCAGTATTAAAACTCTGTGCTTGGCATTTGTCAGGGGGTACAGCAAAAGTTTTTTCACTTCAGGAGGACACTTGTTTTACCTTCAAACTATTGCTGCATTTTACTTTCTTCTTTTGTTTTAAAGTAGGTTTATTAACTGAATGTTAGCAATCCAGTGTATCAGCAATCAAATGTACACATTTCATATCTAATCACATTTCCAAACCACAAAGAAGATGAGGTAGACATTTTAAAAGGTATTAAGCTTGGATTTCCATCATGCATTCCTTTTAAGGAAGTTAGTGTCTTTCTGTCTTAACATTTACACATATATCTTTATCTATAGATAGACAGACAGACAGAGAGACAGATAGATAGATAGATAGGTAGGTAGACAGGCAGACACACATATATATACATATATTCACTCTCAGTTTCATTATTGTAACAGTGTACTGGCTGGATGAATGAAGATAATGCTTTGCATGAATTAAATTTTCAGTTCTGTTTTGGACTGTGCAAAATACTAGGCATAAAAAAAAAAAAAATTCACCTGGGAGACTGTTGTGAAGGGTAAGAAAAAGCTCCTCCCTTTTGGGATTTCTTATGCTTGGGAGTAGATGGAGGTCCAGGTGTAAAAATCATATCTACTCTGAAAAAAAGAAAAGTGCAACTGCATAAGTCCATCTCTAAATGCTAACACATGATAGAAAAAAGTAAGTCACATCAAGGGTCATGGTGTGTTGTGTTCTGGATCCACAACCTAGATGTTTCAACAGGCTCAGTTCAGCAAGCTCATGTAGAACAACCATTACTTTTAATTATTGCCTGTAAAAAGGGGAGAAGGGGAGAAGCTTTGACCCCAATCAGATAAAGCAAAGGTCAAGAAAGTTAAAGAGATTTTTTTTTACTCCAATTTCTTTGTTCTAATATGAGCCAAGAGTCTCTCCTGCTGCCATTACCCCTGCTAGTTGCCCATTTCCTTTTATTCTTTGAGGAAAAGGTTTTCTTTTTTACTAGTTACCATATGCAAAGACACAGTGCCTGTACACATATACTTCCAGTTACACAAATAGCTAATCACACTTTTTTTGTCTTGCCAGCACAGCTATGCATGTTGCCCATTTGTCAGAGGATTCTTACCTTGCCTGAAGATACTTTATTCTGGAAAGCATATCAAGATGTCCTGCTGAGTATTGCTCTATCACATCCTTTACATCATAAGGCCTCAAAGTCTCCTTGAATTTCTTTTTGTAGAGACGAAACTGTAGTATTCTGTGTAATAAACAGAAAAATAATTAACTTATACAAAATCCATAGTGATAATTTGCAGTTTTACTGAATAACTGGTAAGTATTCTGGGTGTTTAGAAATGTAGCAAGTTATTTCAAAACAAGGTAAGAAAACATAAGAAGAGACTGATACCATACCACATTTGTAAATATATGTAAGTTGGTTTTTCATAATTACTAGGCTAAAACACACTAAATGTCCTTTTCTGCAGTATCATTATGGCATGGCTAAAAGCTAGAAATTCATGTGGAATTTGATTTTGAACAACACAAGTCACAGGAGATTTTGAAGCTGTGAAACTGAAGATGCTTTTTAATGCTTCAGCCTATTACAAAGCTCATATGTAGACCATACGATAATGAAGCATTCTTAGCTTTGTTTATATTTTGCACCTGGAAAAGTTTCAGATATGAAATGTTAATTAGGTAGAAATGTAGAAGTTAAGAAGTCAGCAGCAGTAGAAGTTGTGGAGAAAAGCAGAAGTTTTAGAACTGCATGAAGCGTTCCTATAAAACCAGCAGTATAACATTATTGCTATTGTTGTTGAATAGTGATAATAATTGCTGTTACTGCTACTACAATTATAAATTATCCTAGCAATTAAAATTGAATTCTTATAATAAGGACCAGTGCTCTCAGAACATTTGAAAACTTTGACATTCTTTCCCCCCCCTCCCCCAATTCTTTCCTATTTATGCATTAGTTTATACTATTATAGCTTGCTAGATTAAACAAATAGCCAAGAAATATACGAAATGAATGAAAAGCATTTCATTCCTTTAAACTGTCTTGATCTTGGGACATGAGAGTTTGCTTCCTCAGTAAAATCTCCATGTTCTTATTGGTCTGAATTGGGTAATTCCTGTTGCCTATTATAATTCTGACCTGTTGGGTTTTTTTCCAAGTTTGGTGGGTTTTTTAAACTTTCTAAAACTTATATAAGCTTTCATTTAGCAAAGATAATTCTATTGTGAATTTTTTAAGGGTTTTCAACTCTTTAACTCTGTTGCTTATAAATCACAGAATGTCAGGAGCTGGAAAGGACCTTGAAAGATCATCCAGTCCAACCTCCCTTGCAGAGCAGCATCACCTATACCAGATCACACAGGAATATGTCCAGGTGGGTTTTGAATATCTCCAGAGAGGGAGACTCCACAACCACCCTGGGGAGCCTGTTCCAGTGTTTCAAGACTTCTATATTTTGCCTACATCTATTTTAGATAAACTATATATAACAGCAAATCAAGACTTAAAAAAAACAACCAGTAGCCAAAACTGTAACCAAAAAAACAGTAATCACACTGTTAGAAATTTCAATTTTAAATCTTCTTGATCATGATTCTGAAACCCTGTTTTGCAGTTTTGACTGAAAGAATTACTTCCCATTAGAACTGAGGGTCTGAGTAAAGCATGAAAAAAACCAAACCAACCCAAAACCCAAAACAAAGCAAAAAAAATGACTATAGCAACAAAAAGAAAATTCCAAACAGCAACAATCAATTAATTTTAAAAAAGGGGGAAAAAACCCTCAAACTTAACTCATGAATGAGTTTAAAGGGAATTACATTGATAAATCAGATTTGGATGAGATATGGGAAAGGAAACTTTGCAAAGGTAATAAGAGCATGTCTCATGGAGACGCAGTTGGAAAACAGAGTAGCAGCATAGTCTGTGTTTGCGAGCAAGCAGGAATTAGGGAGAAAATGGAAAAACCATGGAGAAAGTTGGAATGAAGAAAGTTCTATCCAGAACACAGCTTTCAGGAAGCGCGAGAAAAGTAGGAATTTTTAATGACTGGTTCTGCTGCACCCAATTGGAAATGAATCAGGAGAAGATACATTATGGTTATATACTCAAAAACATCTTCTTTGAAGCTTTTTTAAGAAGATCATTTTACAGCACTTGCAGCATTTCACCTGGAAGGTGGTAACCCCCTGGCTCAAAACTTAGCAACTTCTGAGATAAAAAGCAGTTGCAGTATTTTCCTATGGGGACATTTTTCAAGGGAAGAGAGTACAAAATACTGAGTGGAGGCGTTAACAGAGAGTAGGTGAATTCTATGTGCTCAATGTGCACGTTACCAAGATTAAGTAGGAGTTTTCCAACCCTAGGGAATATCTCTTGTGGTATGAAAACAGAGATGACACATGTCACAAGCTGAAAACTGCTGAAACGAAGACTTCAGCATCTTTTGAAAGATGACAGCTGAAAGTATAATGCACACTCATGCAATTGTGCATAAAGACGAGTTGAGTCAGCTCAGAGTTTACTGTTTCACAAAAATTCCAGTTTTACACCAGACAGTACAGTCACTGGATCAAGCAAGATAATGTATTTAGGGCCTAGTAGAACTGCATAAAATACTGTTCTACAGCAAATATATTTGTGAGGTTTATTGTAAAAATGGCATGGTCAATATTACTGAAAACCATTTTCCATTCTGTATATTTTCAAAGAGGACTGTAGATAAGGTCTGTCTTATGCTTTTCAAAATATCTAGGATTATTAATCTACGTTGCTTTTTAAAAGCAGTAACAGTAACAATGAGTCAGTGTAGCAACATGGTAGTGTAATTTCCTGAAGCATACAGTGTTCAGAGTCAGAGCAAAGAACTGTGGAGCATCAGGGACATTTACCTGACAGCTCGGATGGCTGTCTTGAATGTTGGAATCATCTCTTCCATAAGGAAGTCGTTACTCTCGCCTCTCTCTTCTGCCATGGGCTCCCCTGTTCCTGCATCTGCAAAGCAGGTCAAAAAAAAAAGGCTGTGTGAATGTCTGACCACACAGTGTTTAGAGGGAGGTCTGGCTGACTAAAGCACTACATAAAGTGCACTTTAGTAAAGGAACAGTTCTTGCACATTCCTACATTATCTGAGGGTTTTCCTCTCAGATTCCAGAATTTCTGAAACTTTGAAAGCATTTCTTCCTTTCTAATATATTTAGAAGTTCCCACTCTTAGGAGTTTATACAATGAAAACTCTTTGCCAAAATTATTTTTATGTAGGGCTAAAACTGGTGTAGGAGCTACACGCCAAGCTCTCCCACTTTTACTGCTTGGATTTAATGTACCTTCTTGGAAGAGAGTAATCAGGTTCCTTATGTGGACACTTAGATTACATCCACAGTAGTACATTAGCATGCACTGATGCCAGCTGGCACAATGAAAGAGAAACTGTTATTTAGACACCATTTCAGAACCACAGGCAAGAAGAGGAAATTGTGCGTTCAGGAAAACTGAGAGGAAATCTGCCCTATGATACTGTATGGATGCCCAATGGAAGTCTGCTGAGGGGTGGGTAGCAGTCTTAGGGGGAGTAAAAAGGAAGCAGCCAATGACTCCATAAACCAAGGTTTTAGGAGACTGCATGGAGGAGATATATGGGATATCTGGACAAAAGCTAGGGCAGGGATGGATGCAGTCTAGGAGGGAGCAACATTAGTATTGAATCCATGTTGATAAATCAGCCATGATGGTATGTGCTTTTTAGGAGATACAGATTCACTCCCCAGTGTGTCCTCTTTATCCAGGTCAGATAGGTTGATCCCACCACTGGTTTTATCCCCTATTGATTGTTGGTTTTATGGAGGGCCATTGCCTTACTTCAAGCACCATGTTGCCTGTGCTCCAGCATTCATCTCCTGGGACTTCCCCAAATGTGCCATTTAAAACCAAGTACCAGCCATGCTTGGCCCATAAAGTCACAAACCTTCAACAGAAGATTCAGAGAAACAAAGTAAAATGGGGAGAACAAGGGATGGACAGAAAGAAATCAACACAGATGTGCTACCTTCTGAGCTTTGCCAAAATGCGTACGCTTTCATTCGGAATGCAGTGCGAAAACGCTCCTTATTATTCAAGACAACATTCTTAGGCTCTTTTGAAGGACTTTCTTCAATGGCATCTACATTCAGAGGGGTAAATAGCTTTCCTTTAGTATTGGTACCACGAACCCGATCCAAGAGACCCAGCTTTTGGCTACAAAATAAGCAAAAGTAATCATTTTCCTCCTTTGTACACTTCTAGCTTTTTTTTTCATGATGCTTTAAGTTTATAATGGGCTAAATAAATGTTTTGTACACAAGGACACTGCTGGGGCTACCATAATACATCAATGTCTTTGTAAGCAACAGTTAAGCTCCACAATTAACTGCTTTTTATGAGCATTTTTTGTATTGGTCTTGAAAATGTTACCAGAGGGTCTTGCTATCCTCTCTGTGTAATGCATCACAGTGCTTCAGCTCCTATAGCATGTCGGGAGCATTAGATTTATTATTGAGAAACACCACTCAGGCAATTACATTCTCTAATTATAAGGATGCTTGGTCTTCTCTGTTTAGTGCTTGCTTTAACTACCAAGGGTGTGACAGGCTATTAAGTTGATAACTCATAGAACCACGAAACAGTTTGGGTTGGAATGGACCTTAAAGGTCATCTAGTTCCAACCTCCCTGCCAGTGCTAGGACCGCCATCCACTGGACCAGATTGTGCAAAGTGCCACCCAGCTTGGTTTGAGCACATCCAAGGTGGGGTGCAGCCATAACTCCTCTGAACATCTTGTTCCAGTGTCTCGCTATCCTAATAGTGAGGAATTTCTTCCTGTTATCTAACCTATATCTTCTTTCTTTCCATTTAAAACTGTTATTCCTTCTCCTATCACTACACTCCCTGATAAAAATGTTCTTCCTCATATTTTCTGTTGGCCCCCTTTAAGCACTGAAGGGCCACAGGAAGGTCTGGCTGAAGCCTTCTCTTCTCCAGACTGAACAACCCTCACTCTCTCAGCTTGTCTTCATAGGAGAGGTCTGGTAGCCAGAGCCAAAAAAAAAAAAAAAAAAAAAAAAAAAAAAAAAAAAAAAGTCAGATATGCAATGAACCAAATAAATCATCAGCAAAACACTGGAAAGGCATTGCCAAGCAAGTACTAGCAACATGCTATGGCAGACTACCCAGTTCTCTCTGCCATTCTCTTTTAGTCATCTTTCATTAGACTAGAAATTGAGGTGACCTATATGAATTGTATTAAAGTGACATCCTTTGTTCCTCTGCTGATTCCTCACACAGTCTTCTTAGCAGATATACTGACCAAAAACATTTGTCCTTCAGTAACAACATAGAGTTGGAATTGCATCTACCTGCTAGCTTATCAGCATCAATAACACTTCTGACAGCCTGGTGACAGTAACAGTCCCCAAGGCAATTAATAATACCACTGAAAAGAGCAATACAAAAGCAATTTGCTAGTGAGTCTATCAACTTATATATGCTCTGAACACTTTGTAGGCGATAGATGGTATAAATATTTGATTTGCTTCTTCATTTTGCTGCTTAAATATTTGTTAATTAGGCATTTGTTTAAAAATTGTGGGACTAAGTGGTGGGAAGGAAGCCTGCCTTTTAACCCATTCCTGAATGCTGCAGTGTGGGACAGCTCTAGGGGGAAGTTAATTGTGCACACGTGGTCAAGAGGCAGCTCTGTGCAGGATGTTGGGTTGAATAGGTGAAGTGAGGGTGAGGAAGAAGCCAGCACAGCTGACAGGTCTCTGAGAACCACTGATGGGATCAGAACTAAAGAGTGAACAATGGTAGTGACCAGAAGAAAGAGATTTTGTCAGTATGTAAAGAGAGTGTCTGTAGAGTATGCTTAGCTGAAGCCACTAAACTTGCTGGCAGGAGAGGCAAATGTAGGAAGGGTCCACCATGCAAGTATGTATTGGAGAAAGATGAAGACTTGTGCGCAAACCTTGCAAGTGAAGAGTTTCACAGAACTACATATCCTCTCTTTAAAGGAGTTATCTTGGTCAGATAGATTATTTTTGTGTTCTATAATCTCCAGTGTCATTGATGCACCTCATTAAAAGAAGGATCAATTTCTATCTCTGTTGCAGTATCCCACCACAGTGGAAGTTCTTAGGATATTATAAGTGAACAGCATTAATATTATTCAGACTTCGCCCTAACATAATTTCCTGAGGAATTCATGGCATAGAGGACAAGTAAAATGCATAAAGTAAAAATTAGGGATCATAAAGTAAAAATTAGGGATTATGTCTTTAAGGAAAAATGTTAGATGTTACTTGTTGACATATGAGGCAAATAAGTTCCCACCTAATGTGTAAGGGCAGTCTCATGTTCAGCCTTAAGGACTTATTTATACATAGTGCTTGCTTTTGGGTTGGAATCTTTATCTGATTGATCTATTAAGGTGCTCTAACAGCTGAACTGATGGTGAGTCCCAATAAATGATTTGTGCTCAACTAAGGGAGATTTCTTTGACTTGTTTTCTGCATCACATTCACTCTCCTGTTTCAGAGGCCGGGTTTGAGGCAGTAGTGCTTTATAAGAGTGTCTTATTAGTAATAAAATCAAAGTTTGAAGGAGGAATTAATTTGAAGGTGGATTCAGGGTACGTCACTGAATAGGATTTTAACTCAAAGAAATGCACCAAAAATCGAAGTGATATCAAGGGGTCAGCTCATAAATTGATGAGCATGAAGACATTGGAGAGAGTGAGCTTGTGAAGCCTTCAGTGTGAAGAAAAAAAGACAAGGTAGAAATCTCTGCCATGGAACTACACAAGAATAAGAGAGTTCACAATTTGGTAGCCTCTTTATAGGTCAAAACAGATCAACATATTCCCCTGCATTCAGCACAAAAAGCTATTTATCTGCAGTGATGTTTTCCAACACCTAAGTAGGCACACACATTTGTGGGTTGGTCAGGTTTTGGGGAGGGGGTTGGGGTTTTTTTTTCCCTCTGGGCACATTTTTTTTCCTGGGGTGGAGTTTAAGGTATATAACATGAACCAAAAGTATCCCCAAACTCCCTTTCCAGGGAATTTCTCAGCTTTGCCAATTAAAAAATGTCAGTTTAGGAACAAACTCGAATTTGACCAGTCGCTTGTTTTTACCCAAGACTCTTGCTTTTGCATCCTAGGTTTAAACAATATTAAGCTGTTTAAAAACTTAAATGTCCTGTGTTAAGTTCAATCTGTATACACCTTTCTATAACTGGTGGGAATTAGTTACCTACTAATTAGGTAAGTTAGCAACCTACAGAGTGCCATTCATCTCTGTCTTGCTTTGGGATGACTTTACAGCTGGGTGAACTTGTCTCTTGAATCGAGTGCAGAAAGATCTTGAGGAGAAGTCATTTAAAAAGTAGGTCTCTAGTCTAAGTTAAAGTTACCTGAGCTGAAAGTTTCCTCAGCTGAAATCCTGATGATTAACCCTTAAAGTAACATTCAGATTCATAACAGCATGTTTATGCAACGAATATAGGCAATTGTGTTTATATCCAGGCAGCCAGAGCAGTAGAATCATTAGAAAATAATTCAACAGCTTCACATGAAAAGCAGCAATATGTTGTACATACACAAAAAAAAATCAAACCAAAACCCAAGCTTCTTTCCAGATAATAACTAGCTGTCAGCAGAAGAAAAATAGCTCTACTCTTATTTCCAGAGGATGAAATCTGGGTCTGCTGGGGTTTTTGTTTTCATTGTGCTTTTAAAAAGGACTTAATGAAACATTTGTTCTCATGACACCATTCCCTTCATTAAAACAGCATGCCCTCAATCTCACAGTATAAAGCATGCGCAGATCACATCACCCTTCATGAGAATGCCTAGGACAGTGGTTCCCACCCACAGTTTCATGTACTGATGCTTGTCTGTCAGACTCCTCCTAACGTTATTAGCTATGATTCCTCCCCTTGGGAAAGTGGTCCCATTTCATTTGGCTTCCTTTCATTCATCAAAACGTTATTCTCAATTTCCAGTGCAGTTTCAGAAACTGGGGTGATTCAAATGCATCCCAAACACGCTGATAAAAGCGCAGAGTAATTTCTCTGACTAGTTTGTATATGTTGGCATTGCTTGTCTTGCATCCCATTCCATCCTCTCCTTTGTGGCAGAATAAGAATTTTCCCAAGATCTTTTTCTTCAAAATGAAATACCAAGATGAAAACTTCTTAACTCTTTGGTAGATATGAATCACTATAAACAAGGAAGGCAGAAGCAGTGCAGACACTGTAGCCTGAAAGCTTCCTGTCTAAAGAAAAAATTCAGCTCTCAGTTTATTGCTCCCCAAGAGCAGAGGAAATTATTTTAGACCACCTGAGAGATGAATTTGATGGCTGGATATACAAGAGATGGCTGGCTTCCACAGCAGTTGCTTTACATTTACTCAAAATAGAGTGGGAACCACTGAACTAGAAATACTTTCCCGTAAACAGTCATGCAAGGAACCAATGCAGTTGCATCCCATCATGCAAGCCAGATACTCTCCTCTCTGTGCTTTGCTTAGTATTGGAGTTTCATAAACAAATGTTACATGTATGAGAAGAAGAACAATGAATTAATGCTAATAGTGAATAAAAAACAGTCATCTTCCATGTATTTACCACTTTGACCTAAGGAGAACTAACAATAATTGGGAAATGTTTCCTTGTTTCTTTCACTTTAGATAATCACTAGATTTAGTTGGTCTCAAGCAACTGGAAACAAAAGGCAGTCCTGTTTACTTCAATACTTTATCAGTACATTATCAGCTGTACTTATATGAGTGAACTCAGTTTTGTAAAATCAAAGATTCTGAATGAGAATTCCAAAGTATTCTACCTTGAACTATTCTGGATAGAAATAGTTACTTGAAAAGCCTGCAGCAAACATGTTTGTCTCACCTCAGACAGTCCAGAGTTGTCTTAATATAACCTAAAGAGCATTCTGCACTTCCAAAGTGCTTCTGAACTTTGGTCAGTCAGCCTTTCTTTTTATCAAGGAATACTTTTTTTTTTTTTTTCCCCTATAGAAAAGATCTAATAAAAAATTTCAACCTCGAAATAATTGTCTGCAACTTCTTGATAACTAATGTCTTCTTTTTAAAAAACCCAAAAAACTAAACAAATCTTGTGATCTAAACTTGCAGTTTTCTAATGCCTGAGGAGGAAACATCCCCTTTTAGCCAACAAATTTCCACGCTCTCTGGTGGTATATGTCCTCATTGGTATTTATGTGCAAACTCACCTACCATCCAGATTATTTGCCCTGAAACATGAGCACTAGTCCTAACCTGAGCTCAACTTTGATGCGTTTCAGAATAAGAAAGACCCCTTATGCACATGAAAGACCTTTGCTTAGCCCCTTTTCTTATCCACACTTTCTCAAGTGATTGGAAATGGGTAAAAATAAGCAATGTCACACAAAACTATGGGTTGAATAATCCACATTCAATTATTTGACAAAAAAGAGTAGATATGATTTTTTTTTTCACTAATGGTTGCAACCAGCAATGTAGATAGAAGCCATATGGATGCTGACCCACTCTTTACTTTGCAGTGAATATATCTCCATTTATCAAGCACTAGAAGGCAAACCAGACTGCAAAATCAATGCCTTTTTACTAGTTCTCATGGGCCAGTCATCCAACAATAAAAATGGAGTACCTCACTGTCAGCCCTCCAAAAGCCAAAGAGCTTAAGCTAGGAGAGCTGAGTTGTGTGTTGATGATTTCATATTTATAGAATGAAGTGGGAATGAAAACAATGAAGTAAAGTTGAATGATTGCAATTGTGTGGTGTAGAATAAAAGGCTTGGCAATTTAATATTGTTATTTCTGATGATGTGTCTTTCAGATTCCTGAAATGCCACAAATGATTTCTATGTCACTTTGCAGGAAAATAAATCTCTTGACCTTTCATATTAGGTTACAGTTCAGCAAGGTATTTAAGGATGTAACTAACTTTATTCATATAATCAAAAGAATCAACTTGTTTGCTGTTTGCTGAACCAGAACCTACAAATATACATGCAGAGACGTTGTTCCACTGAAGCCAGGTGTGAGGTAAATTGCATGAATTTGATGGGGTAGGGACTGCATAAGGAACAATATTTAGCTCTGGTAGTTCATTTTTTTTTACAGCAGATTTCTGAATTATTGGCAGAGCAGGTTAGTATCATTCCCATTTTATGTAAACAGAGAAACACACTCATTTCTAAGCAGATTATTGGCAGAACCAGGATTTGATCCCATGTTTTCTGAACAGCAGAATGTTAAATCATCTGCAAGGTCATGCAACTTTGTTTTTATGCGTAAATAACTTTACAGTCTTATTGACCCTTACTTTTTTGGTGGTTAGATGAACTACTGTAGTCAAAATGGAAAGTGCAGGCAGAAAATGGCATGCAAGAAATATGAAGAGTAAGGATCAATTGTTACTTGAATGCATATACCTAAGTTTTCTTGTGAGGCTCGATCCAAAGAATGACTCCCTACTAAACATGACATTACTGTAAAGTGAAGAAAAGTTATTAAGATGAGACGTTAATGATTACCCATGAAAAGCTTTGTCATAAAGAATGGGAAAGCCTTTCATTTGTAGTTAATGTAGTGTGCAGATCAGAGTGGTTTTTTTCTCCTTCTTTTGGGGAGTTTTATTAAAAAGAAATGCTGACAGTGAAGTTTTCCACCTTGAAAAGTACGATGTTGTTTTCATTGTGCTGTTACTTCTGGCAATACAAAAATGCACCATATTGTATGCATTCTTTCACACATACTAGGAAGGATTAATACCAATTCTGCCACTTCAAAGAAAAAAATCAAAACAAGTTTCCAAAGACAGATAAATATTATTTATCTTGCAGAGAGAGTGAGACAGGGATAAATTTCCTTTTGACAATCACATAATAGGTCTAGAGATGAGAGTGCTCTAATTGATGACTAGTTCTACAGGTTGACAATGCTGATTTGGAGCAAGGCTCTAGGAGAAAGTTTAAAATCCTTTGCTAAAGGGCCGGTTCATAGAAGTATCAAAGTTTTAATGCATGCTGAAATAAGGGAAAAAGCTGCTAATAATAGCATTGAAAAATCGGACCCACAATTTGTTCCTCACAGACACAAAAAATTGATTCAAAATAAAGAAGGAAAGGACTATTTAAATGTAGGTCAGGCATCAAATGTCTGCTTAATGATCTGCTGCACTCCAGCAGAAATCAGCATTACTCTTGCTCATACATCTTCCTTCTTGGGATCTGAACAGATTAAAAGGCTTTGCAACACCTGCAGAATAGCAATTGCTATCTGAGATTTTTGTGGGCTAGTAGGTTTAGGTGTTGATTTAGGAGGAAAAGTCAATGGCATCTGTGGCGCGAAGTCAGTAAACTCCGTGTCACTGAGCACCACCCCAGTTCCTCCTGGTTTTGGGGGACAATACAGAGCATGTAGGGAAAATACTATCCTTAACAAAGTAACACATTTTCCCTCCACTATTTACAGCACAACTCCCACTGTCTAGCTCAAGGATAGTCCTATATGCTCTACATCATATCTCACATCATCACAGAAGGAAGCTTCAATAAAGCCTCAGTCTGCTGCCAAACTTCAGTCAGCTTTCTACTAGCACAAGTCCCTCCCTGCAAACTTGCCTTGGCATCTAACTTCTGAAACATAGTATTCCACTCTACTGTCTCTCCACCGTTTTTCCCAAATGCTCCAAGAACAAGAGCAACATCTAGCTGTGAGTCTGTCACAATGCCAACTCCTGCTTCCAAGGAGAGATCCTAGAAGTATCTGTCACAGAGTTCAGCTCTGCTGACATGGAGCTCCTAGAGTTTTGCACCACTGAATAGAAATTCTACAAACTTAACGTGCTACACATCCTCAAATTTTCACACTGCCAAGCCTCATTTTTAGTTTATCAACTAGTTAAATTTTCTGACTCTTCTGGGAAAGCTTTGGAACAACTCTTATCTCTCCTTTATCAACCACTGTTCAGACAATGTGGTTTATTACTGCAGCTTTCCTGTTAAGTACTTAACTGATGCAAGAACCTGAAGACTGAGTGCCCTTATGGGTTGTTCTCTCCATAAGGACTCTGTTCCCTTATGCTCATTTATTTCAATACAGCCTTAAATGCAAACTGCATTGGAGTAGGAGTAATGATTTCTATACCAAATCACTGTAGGGGGAAGAAGAATATGTTGTGGGGTTTGTTTTTTGTTGTTTTTTTTTGTTGTTGTTGTTTTTTAATTTATCTGGTCTATAAATAAGAGTTTTATGAGAGATGAGAGGTGGGACTGTCAAAACAACCAGATTTTATGGCTCAGTCCCATGTCTGCTGAAGTCATTGGTGCTCCCACAAGTATTATAATTTTTCTGTTTATCTGGAGGGTTTCCAATCCCTCTTACTGAATGCTTATACCTATAAACACTTTCCTGCTAACAGGAAGGCTCCAATGAAGGCTTTCTGATGATTTTGCTGAAAGTTATTACATATGTAACAACATAAAAGCACAATATATCCAGCTAGAATGAGGAGCCTTGGGATTACAGTTTTAATGATTTTCAGCTGTGAGTCATACTCTTCAGCTTTTAATCCAGGGCTTCCACATAAAGTGAGTCTACTGGCCTGAAAGATACAGTAACTCAAAAGCTACCTCACAAATGGTTCTGTCACTGCAGGTGCAGGATATTCCCTAGAGGGCTGTGATAAACAGCAAATTGTAGTAAACATTCATCTGTATCTAAGTCAGGACATTTTTGCTAAGGGTATAGGTTACATACTCAAAAGGATTTCAGCTCTTCGGCTCTCTCTTACATATTAAAGGCCAAAATTCAACTGTTTCAAACACCGGAGATGGCTAAAATTTGCTGTGTAAATAGAGGTAGAAACGAAATAGCTTCAGCAAGAGTCTGTGGAAATGTTTATCCTTTAATTGTGATTGACTTTCATTGTGGGCAATCCATTGATAGCACTTCAGCATTAGGTATTTAACTTTTTTGATCTTAGAGGTTGAATCATTTTATATGCTTTTGAATCTGCAACCTAGATAAAATGGGCTATAAATATCATGTTTCCATTTCAGACCTTGTAGGATGACTGACAGTAATTACAACTTTGTCATCTTCAGCAACTCTTTGCCTGTGTAAATTCCCTGGAACGACTGGGAGCTTTCCCACCTGTTTCAGCATGGGTGGCACCAAGGCCTCAAACCTAGTGTAGCTTTTTTAGTACTGCCAGAAAGACTGTCTATCCTGCTGACCCGTCTTATCCATTCATCTTAGTGCTTAGCATCAAGAAATCATTGCATATTGTGAATTAACACAGACTCGATCCCTTAACACCACAATACTGCTCTGTGCAGGACTGCTGAGTAGTAACATGAAGCAGAACTTTAAATTCACCCAAGAACAACTTGGGCACTAAACTCTCTGGCATGGATCATGAGATCTCTAGACCATGATTAGTCATAACAAACAGTAAAGCTGTTTACAGACAATCAGCAAGCAACATTGCATTATGGTTGTTTTCTTTGAGAAAAGAAAAGCAAGCGATTAGGAAATGGATTGGTTAATCATTTTGATGACTACCTGTTGTGTTAGTAGAATGCTTTGGTTAACAGCTCATGGATCCACAAAGAATCATTTAAGATGCGCTCTCCAATAACTGT
This sequence comes from Eubucco bourcierii, assembly GCA_013396675.1. Lineage (NCBI taxonomy): Eukaryota > Metazoa > Chordata > Aves > Piciformes > Ramphastidae > Eubucco > Eubucco bourcierii. The sequence goes on from VWZE01004416.1 coordinate 162,399, forward strand.
ATCAAAACAAAGCCATAATAATGGCAACTACGTACCTGGCAGTACCATCCAATTGCTCTTTCCTTTTATAGAAGAGAGGAAGATTACAAGAAAGCAAGAAAAGAAGAATTACATACTAAATTCAGCAATTTTTTAAAAGATACATTACCCATCTATTGCTAACAAAAGATACATTACCCATCTATCGCTAACACTTTATACCTCTTTTGTTCTGTAACCATAACTGAGAGCAGAATAAAAGTTACATTTTCAATCAGACACAAAGCAAAGCAAACTGTACACGTTCCTGAAACCAATCTGTGCTATTTAGACTGGCAATTCAGTTCTTGGTGAGAAGTGCACACTTCCATGCTCTCTCTCCCAGGACCTTATTTGCAGAACCTACTAGATTTCAGGTCACATTTGAATCACAGAGGAATCCACATAAAATGAACTAGCTTGAAGTCACAGTAATGAGTCTAGACTCAAGGTGAGCCTGAGAATTGTTCTCTGGAAAAAACTTGAAGTTAACAAACCCTCTAGAAATGCCTCTACAATGGACAACATGGAAACAGGCAGGGAGTGCAAAGGGATAAAGAAAAGGAATTTACTGAACATTAATTAAACACTTGTAGTGTTTTTATTTAGAGATTTCCTTTTTGATGTATGTGAAGTCAATCCGAAAGAAATATATTGAGAATAAAACAAAGAAAGAGTTAGTATTTGTGACATGTCTTTGTGAAGGCAGGAGCCTGAAGTGTTTCCTTAAATCAATTCTGAGCAATAGCTGGAGCTGTGATATTAACACAGTGAGCACAACTTACACATGGAGTAAGTTTAGGAGCACCTTTTTTTTTTGTTTGTTTGTTTTCCACAATGAGACATAACAGCAAGTTCAGAATAAAAGTTTAAAGCATAAACCTGGACACATAATGCCCATTATTAGCAGCTGATACTCTACAGCTAAAATCTTGGCTTTCATAGGGTCAAAGCTTAAAAATATTATGACCTCAAAGTGAGGAAGATGCATGTTAGGCAAGAAAAGTGAGGATTAGACAGACCTATAGAATCACAGAATGCACTGAATATCCATAAACATTTGAACATCTGTCACGTCTGAATGTCTCTATGTAAGGAATGTTTTCCACTGAACTCAGAAGTTGTAATTAAAGTACAACCACGACCATGACTTCCCAGAACAGTTTTCTTGTGAATCTTCAAGATTCAAGTTAATAGTTTCAATGTGAGACAGATTTAAGCATGCTTGGGCTGTCCACTGATTTATCTCCTTGAGAAATGGATATTTCTAAAAGACAAGCATATAACAATCATGAATTATGTTCATGTGCTATGGTCACCTCTGAACACCACAATTCTCAGGCTTGTTGAGATAAAGGAAAACTGAGAATTTTCAGCCTAGTCTCCGTATCTTAAAATACACAATCACATCATAAAGGGTGTGAGAAGTATGGGTGCCTCTAAAAACCCAGGGCTACAGTTTTATCGGGATGAAAATTACAGAGGAAGATTTTGAGATTTCTAGGGCAATAAACACCAGAGTCTTACAAATGAAAGATAACAATGAGGAACTTAATCAGGAAGTTATCTGTGAATTCTCTGTCATCTACAAAATCCTAATTGAAGTCTCTGTTTCCTGTCCTGACTTGTACTTCACATAAAATGATGATAGAGAGGTGGAGGATGCACATACCTGAAAAATGGGAACGACACTATGGATTCGTAAAACCTCCAGGTAGCAACTAGATCAATCCTGTTGGGGTTAGTAGCATAGTATCTCCAGGCAGCCTGGATTACAAGGGACAGGGAATAATTAGCACTAGGTAAAGATATTCCCAGGTTAGCAGCAGTCATGTTGTTTCAAGGAAGATAATGACACCAAGCTGGGGGCTGATTTTGATGGGTTGGAGGGTAGAAGGGCTCTGCAGTGGGACCTTGACTGCCTGGACAGATGGGCAGAGTCCAAGGGGATGGCATTCAACAAATCCAAGTGCCAGGTGCTGCACTTTGGCCACAACAACCCCATGCAGAGCTACAGGCTGGGCTGGGAGTGGCTGGAGAGCAGCCAAACAGAAAGGGATCTGGGGGTGCTGATTGACACCTGCCTGAACATGAGCCAGCAGTGTGCCCAGGTGGCCAAGAAGGCCAATGGCATCCTGGCCTGCATCAGGA
>VWZE01004416.1:164665-228060 GCA_013396675.1 Eubucco bourcierii
CTACCTGAAGGGTGGTTGTAGCCAGGAGGAGGTTGCTTTCTTCTCTCAGGCAAGCAGCACCAGAATAAGAGGACACAGTCTCAAGCTGTGCCAGGGGAAGTTTAGGCTGGAGGTGAGGAGAAAGTTCTTCACTGAGAGAGTCATTGGCTACTGGAATGGGCTGCCCAGGGAGGTGGTGGAGTCACTGTCCCTGGAGGTGTTCCACATGGGTTTGGACGTGGCACTTGGTGCCATGGTCTAGTCTTGAGGTCTGTGGTATTGGGTTGGACTTAATGATCTTTGAGGTCTCTTCCGACCTTGGTGATACTGTGATAATGATGCACCGGAGTGACTATTTGGAAATTAATTACTAATCAGCCATACTAAATGAGTGTCATTTAGTATATATCAGTGTCAATGAGTATACAGCAAAATTATGGACATTCAGTTATGATCTGGGAGGGCTGTTAAAGGAGATGGGACATGGAGAGAATCACCAAGACTAAACTGATTTTATTCTTCCCTCTGATATATCTAAAAGAGCTTCAAGCACTGCTGAACTTGGCCAATTTTTTTCAGAGTGCTTAAGGTAGTTTACTATCTAATGCACTAGCAGAGGAAATCTCACTGAGCAATTTTCTATTTCAGTACTTAGATCCAAACCAAATTCTCTAAGCACAAATCTAAAAATACTGTAGCTAAATTAGCTACCTGCTAAAAGGAAATGCTTTAATTTAAAAGGTGAATTCAATTCACAACTCATCCCTGCAGCCCCTTCTGGTTGCTAAGGAGTGTTTTTAATGAGAAGAGCATAATATGCCACTCAGTCAGATTCTCCTGAGGGGTGGTTTAATTCTAAGCACCAACACTTCCACCTGATATCACAGACACTTTCTCTGCCCCTCTTTCGAATTGCTGTCATTTACTTCACTGCCATCAGGATGTCCTCTGCCTCTACTAAGTGGTGTAGTAATCTCCCACTGTCAAATTTGCCAGCTTCCAGACTAGTAATTTTAAGATTAACTAAGCTGATAATTTGTTCACACAAACTGAATTTGTTATAAAGGCCATAACTGAAGTCCAAGTGAGCTAAAGTGTCTCTCCCCACTGAATCCTCTGGTCGTCCAGCGACATAACAGAAGATCCAGGGTGTGTTGCAGAGTTTGCAAATCAGACATACTATTTATGCCACTTGCCTTGACCCAAACAGTCATTGCCTATTGTGTTATTTCTATGGCTGTTTTCCAATCAAAACATAACTTTGTTTGCACTCTCAAGAGAACTGACAAACCCTGGAGTTTGGAAACAATGTTTTCAACAGCTCACTTTCTCTGGTTTTGTGGCACTTTCTGTAGAAATAGGTTGATTTCTAGAAGGCAGGAGATGAGACTATTTCTTCTAAAGACTTTTCTTCTGAAAGATCTACTAGGAATTGAAGGACTCGAAAGCTACAAGAACCTCTGAATCATCTATCTCCATGTGAAAAAAACTAACTCCTTTACAAACATAGCTTCTCATCTCTTGGAGTGGGAAATGAGAATCTGGGCAGGAGGAAGCAGTGGCCCTTGTTAACATGATGCAGCAGTCCTCATACACAATATTTTCTCAAGGAGAGGATAAGTGGCTGCAAACCTGAATGAGTTCAGCTGCTGGCTTTCTTCTTTTCTCAAAATGCTTTTGGCGATGTTGTTCCTGGACCTTCAGTGCCAACCCTGAGCCCAAAATGCCCTGAAAGCATAGAATGATGCAAAATTTTAGAAGTTTCTTACTCAGAAAAAAAAAAACCAATTAATAAAACCCCAGAAAAACAAACCAAAACAAGGATAAAACAGGAGAAACAAATCTTGGTGAAGATGAAGATGGCTACATAGAATATTTGTGGAGTACAGTATGCCTTTCCTACTGCGTCACTTATGAGACATGAGGTTGTCACAATCCTCTAAAGGGCCACAGGAGACACCAAATCGTTCTAAGATCATTGGAAGGTTTCTTGAATGTCTACTGCTTTTCCAAGCTGGAGGTGTCCATGTGGTATATGACTTTCCCTTCAGGACAGAGTGAAACTGTGTTTGTCTGGTAAATGAGTTATGTGGTTACACTTTGGAACTGAGTGAGCGGAGGTTCCCATCCTCTGTGGGACTCTTTCCAAGTCTTGCTCTAAAGAAAAAAAATATTGTAAAATCTGAGCTTGGGATTGTTTCTGTTGCTATCTAGCCTACCTCACTCAGATCCTGAGGACTTGGCAGACAAGGCAAATACTTGACCCATGCACCAAACAAGAAGAAATATACTTTCAAAAGCCATTCAGAGATAATTTCTTAACTAGCCAGAGGAGGATCCACTTAATTTTGTTCAGCAGCTCCCTACTTAACCATGCAGGTCTCTTGACTCCCTTTCTTGATTTCCTACTCACTGGAATACTCTGATCCTGAGCTTGGAAGAAGTATTTCTTGAATATTAACCAACTACCATGGGCCCCTTTGCCTTGTAGTACTCTGTCCTATGCTATTTCCCCTAGTAATCGCTTGAAGAGGCCAAAGTTGGCCCTGCTGAAATCCAGAGTTGTGATTCTGCTAGATGTCCTGTTCCTACCACTTAAGATCCTGAACTCCACCATTTCATAATTGCTACAGCCAAGGCTGCCCTCAGCCTTCACTGCTTCAACCAGACCCTCCTTGTTGGTATCAGGTCCAGCAGTGCTCCTCTCCTAGTTGGCTTCTCCACCATTTGCATCATGAAGTTATTATTGATGCACTGCAGGAATCTCCTGGACTGTGACTGAAGAGCTGAGTAGGCCTTCCAGCAAATGTCTGGGTAATTAGAATTCCCCCATGAGAACCAAGGCTAGTGATTGAGAGGCAGCTGCCAGATGTCTGTAGAAGGCCTCATCAGCTTCCTCATCCCAACCAGGTGGCCTGTAATAAACACCCTTAACTGTATCAGCCCTGCTAGCCTGCCCCTTGATTCATACCCACAAACTCTCTACTTGCTCTTCATCCTCCCCTGAGTAGAATTCAATCCATTCTAGTTGCTTCTTCACGTAGAGAGCAACTCTACCACCTCACTTTGTTGACCTGTCCTTCCTAAAGAGGACATAGCCATCCATGATCACGTCCCAGTGGTGTGAGCTATCCCAACCCTCTGAGCGCACCTGGAATTCTAACTCCTGCTGTTTATTCCCCATGCTACGTACACTGGTGTACAGGCATTTCAGGGATAGAGCCCAGCATGCCCATTTTACCCTGATACAGTGGGAGGCTCTATGAGACTCTGACTGTTTTGCTGTGTCATATTGCTGGGCAATGGGCTGAAGGCCCTTGCTAGCCCCCCTTCCATCCAGCCGTGGAGTGCCATCCTTCAGTTTGTCACAAGAAGGCCTGAAAAGGAATTTGATTTACTACTACAGAACAGCCTAAGTGTCTGGATCACTTCTTAAGAAGGTATTTTGATTCCAGTGATAGTTTTTCATCACATTACCTTCATTTTGCAAGTGCACAGCCCTGGGCTGTAGCTAACAGAGTTGGAGAAAAGTACTCACTGCAGGAAGAGCAAAGAAAGACACGCCAATCAGAGAGAACGTAGCTGCTATCAACCGTCCTTCCCATGTTTTAGGGGTCTTGTCACCATATCCAATCGTAGCGAGGGTGATCTGTGGACAGAATGACCAGAGCTTCCCATAAGAAGAATAAAGCCAATGGTTCTGCTTTAAATGTCACTATGAAACCTAAATAACTCACTTAGCTCTATGATTGCTTATGCACAGTTTCCTCAAATTGGATCTCTATGATGGGCCAACCAAAAATTTTTTAGTGGCATCATAGTCCAGAGGCATTGCACTAGGGAGGACAGACTTTGTCTTAAAGCAGTTGCCTCTCTAGGATGCATCTACTGAAAGGAAACTCTGTGTCATACAAGAGACAACACCAGATGTGTCAAAAGTTCCTCTGTTTCAGTCTTGTATCACCAATGGCATTCCCTGAGTGATTCTTGAGGAATGCTTGCAAGATACAAAAGAACTGTTGAGTTATTCTTTCCAAAGATATTTTGGACTTGTTAAGTTCCAACCCATTAATCACTGTTCAATGAACCAGTCTACCTAGATCCTTCTCCTCAAAGCTTCTTGTTCCTCAGGAGAGTCAACAACACCTCCCAGTTTGACCAGTCCTGGTTTTGTCATTTTCTGAGGGCTGTGGTTCCCACAGGCAGAATAGTGCTGTTATGACAGCTAGGTCTCCCACAGTCCAGTCATACACAAAGAGACACTCCAGTAAAAGAGAGGTTTTGCAGAATCCAACAGTACAGACTGATTTCTGAAAGTTTAAGCACCTAAGGGTCTTTGACTGACTGAAAATCAACAGAGATAGAACTTTTGTTCATTGATTGTAGAGTTATACATACTTCATTAAAGTTGTGCCAGTAACATACTCCTCGCCCAAACCTAGCAGCACTTGTACTGTAATCCTTAACATCTCTTCTTGGATACTAAGTTTTTAAAAAGGGAACAACGGTATTTTGGGAGTCACTTACCAGTCCCCACCAAAGGGCATCTGCATAGGTTTCAAACTCTTCCTTCATCTCCACTCCATTAGCATCCTTTTCAGGAACATCTTTTTCAACCAGATAAACAAGAAATGAGGACAGGATGAGTGTCAGGAACCCGATGTACCAAGCAGTGATGAGTTCCTGCAAAAGAAGCAGATGGACAATGAAGGGGTTGAAAACTGTTGCAGTATCCACAGTGGCAGACTAAACATAGAAGAGAGAAGCACTGAGGATAATAGCAAAACTGTCACTACTGGCTTGGTCACGGTCCCTGACTAGGCCACCTCAGCACTTACTGGGAATTAATGCAGAGATTTACAAGAATTAGCCCTTACATGGCATCTTCCTTGGGAACAGCTTGGAGCAATTGCAGTTGTAGTTCTATATAAAGCTGTGTTAAGGTCTTAGCTGCATCCGTGATTCAAGGCTCTCTCTCTTTGACCTTGACTTTTCCCACTCTAGCTGCCCCTAGGCTAGGTCAGTCTTGGCAATCAAATCAACAGCTCCTCTCTCTCCCCTCCTTCAGAGTGAAAGCTGCAGGATTTGCCTTCTTTTTGGGCAAACCGTGACAACGTCCTCCTCCTCACCTCACAACCTGACCTCGATTTCCTGTAAATCTGCTCACGTGGTAATGACTAGTGGTGGTCATAATAGATGTGTCTGGTGATGTGGGTTCAAAGGAGACAGCAACACAATAGTCAAGGGCTAATTTGAGCAATGTACCCTTTTAAACACAGCGCCACTCCATATCTGACAGTTTCACCTGACCTTGCCCTCTGTGCAGTCAATATTCAAGGGCAGCTCGTCATCAAATGCTGTTAAAGCAGCGTTGCATTTGCTATCAAACATTGTAAAATTGATGTTTTATACCAATAAACATATTGCTGCTTCTCTCATACAAGTGAAGTGCACCACTCCATCCACAACACGCATCAAAGCAGGTTCCACCATGGATAGCGCTTTGACTATGAACTGATGCAATACGAACGGACCTTAAACATCATCTTTATGAAAACTAAACCTGAGCTTCCTTGTTTTAGAGAACTCTGTTTTCTGAGAACTGCTTTTGGGGAAAAAGAAAAAAAAAAAAGAAATGTGGTAGTTGAGAATTTCATAACTGAGTCTTGAGATAAGGCAATTTTCTTGTCTAATTTCTGGGGCACAGCCACAGAAATAAATTTGTTGGCTAATCTTACTGTCAAAATCGTTTCTTTAGTATCTCCCGTAAAGCAAAGTTCTCACAACCCCTTATCTCCCTCAGCCAGCTGTGGTCTAATGGGTTGGGAATCAAACAAGGATCATTTGAATGAAATTCCACACAATGAAGCCTTAAACATTTTCTAAACAATGTATTTGGCACAGAGACCTCTTCATGATCTCAGCTTCCTGAGAAACATTTTTTATCTAAGTGTTTATGTGCCACCTGCCTTGTAGCAAGTTTATATGGAGAAGCTGGCATGAAAGGAAGCAGAGTGGGTATCCCTATCAGCCACCACAAAGAAACAAAGTCTAATTATTCTATGCCAGCTGGTATTTTAATTTTCAAAAACCTCTAAAGTGTCAGGATTCATGGATAAGAAAAAGAAGTTTGTAGCACATGAGTATGGGCAATTTTTCTCTGCCATCTGCAGATGAGAAATCTCATCTAAGAGGATTTTTATGCAGATAGTTTTTAACTTGTAGTAATATTTGGTGAAAATACAAGAGCACAACATATCTGTCTGGTGTGAGACAGGATGTGTCTGACTATAGCATCAAATCAGACTGAGTGAAGATGATTTTAGAAATGTTGTCTGCCTGGGTTTACACCATATACATCTCAATATAGTCTGACCCTAGAGAGATTATATCAGCAGCTCCTTCTGAAACCGTATTTCTGCTAATCAGCCTCTTTCCACCCCTTCAGAGTCCTGCACCAGCTATTGATCAGATGAGTCTGAGAAGCCACAACAAGCATGTTGCAACAACAGAAGTGTTTCTGTTAAATGGCTTCAACATATTTCACCATTAAAAGGATGTTCTTGCTCTCATTCAGTATAATGGCTACATTCCTGTTGCAATGAGTGTGAGAATGTCACTTTCACTACCAAGTAGAGAAGGGGAAAATATGAGACAGCAATGTTTCATAGAGTGGAATGTTTTGGATTGGATGGACCTTTAAAGGTGCTCTAGTCCAACTCTCCTGCGGTGAACAAGGACAACTTTAAGCAGATTGGGTCACTCAGAGCCCCATCCAACCTGACTTTGAATGTTTCTAGGTGACCTGTTCCACTGTCTCACCACCCTCATTGTAAAAAGGTTTATCTAGTCTAAATTTAGTTTAAAACCATTTCCTCTTGTTCTGTCACACCATGCCCTGCTAAAAAGACTGTCCCCATCTTTCTTATAGGCCCCCTTAGGTACTGAAAGATTATAAGGGCCTCCTGGAGCCTTCTCTTCTCTAGCCTGAACAGCCACGATGCTCTCAACCTGTCCTCACAGGAAAGGTGCTCCAGTCCTTGGATCTTCTTTGTGTCACTCCTCTGGACTTGCTCCAACATGTTAATGTCCTTCATCCCAAGACATTGCTGCATCTGTGCGTTTCCTTCAACACCTTTACTCCAAACCCCAGTTGGGCCCTGCAAGCTCCACACTTACTTTGCTGTGTGCACAAATGGCTGATCCCAAGAGTTTCCATGTGCCACCTCGCCTGTCCATTCGGAGCATCCGTAGGATCTGAAGGAAGCGGAGGCTTCTGAGAGACGTGGCCAGAACATTGCCCTGGTTCCCAACAGCAACCACTGGCACTGAAGCAATCAGCACGAAGATATCTGCAAAGCAAAAAGAACAAAGCCTGCTAACAAAAGTGGCCCCATCACCTGCTTTGTAATCCCACCTGTTTGTGTTGCAAATTTCCCTAGCCATTTTGTTTTTAGCTGCCTGAAAATGCCTTCTCTTGCCAGTTAAGCAGATATCTGCACCTGCCACACAGTCAGCATCATACACAGAACGCACCAGAAAGCCTCGGAATCTGCTTACAGATCAATGCATTGGATTTGAGATGCTGCCTGAGCTAGAGTAGGGATACACAGAAACAGTGTCCCAGTGCTGACAATAAAACAGCCTTGAATTCGTCTGTCCCACAGGAACACCACAGCGAACAGGTCACTAGGTAAGGAATTCAGGTTTTGATGGTTTGTATCTAGTATTTTGTTCTTCTGGCTGAGTTTCCCCATTAGAATCGCAAAGCCAGTACTACTATTTTTGGTAAGAGCTCCCAAGACCAACTTGCTGATCAGCTGAAGAGATTTGAAATGCAAATCACATCTCTTCCTCTTGATTTATGACTTTTTTTTTTTTTAAAATTTTTCTTCTCCCCACCCTGCTTTTTGTTCCCATATATGTGAAACCCCACATGATATCAAAAGGCTTCAGACACTCTCTAGGCATTCAGTCGTATAATCATCCTCATGTTCTATTTCCAGCTGAAAAGAGTGGCATTGGATGGATTTCAGATCTATTCAACCATTCCCATAAAAACCTCATGCCAGTGACAACTGGGAGAGGATATTAATAAATCCAGTGGGATCTTTTCTGTTATTTACTCAGATTTCTGGGTTGATGAAAAGCTCAACATGAGCCTGCAGTGTGCACATGCAGCTCAGACAGCCAACCGAGTCCTGGGTTGCATCAAGAGCAGCGTGGCCAGCAGGGCAAGGGAGGTGATTCTGCCCCTTTACTCTGCTCTTGTCAGACCCCACCTGGAGTACTGTGTGCAGTCCTGGAACCCTCAGCACAGGAAGGACATGGAAGTGTTGGAGCGGGTCCAGAGGAGGGCCATGAGGATGATCAGAGGGCTGGAGCAGCTCTCCTATGAGGACAGGCTGAGAGAGTTGGGGTTCTTCAGTCTGGAGAAGAGAAGGCTTCGAGGAGACTTGATAGTAGCCTTCCAGTATCTGAAGGGGGCCTACAGGAAGGCTGGGGAGGGACTATTTAGGACAAGGGGCAATGGGTTTAAACTGGCAGAGGGGAGATTTAGACTGGACGTTAGAAGGAAGTTCCTTACAGTGAGGGTGGTGAGGCACTGGAACAGGTTGCCCAGGAAGGCTGTGGCTGCTCCCTCCCTGGAGGTGTTGAAGGCCAGATTGGATGAGGCCTTGAGTGAGCTGTACTAGTGGGAGGTGTCCCTGCCTATGGCAGGGAGTTGGAACTAGATGATCCTTGAGGTCCCTTCCAACCTTACCATTCTATGATTCTATGATTCTATATCAGTGAAAATTCATTCTGGGAAGCAAGATGATGCTTCTACCAAGGGAACATAAGAAAGTATGAATCCTGTTTCTCACACCATGCTCTACTTTCACAATGCTATTGGAAGTATAAGAAGTATTTATACAACAGTAGCACCTAAAGGAGTACTACTAAATTGAAGATAGAACAGATGGCACAAAGAAAATTTGTTCCACTTTGATCTACCACTTAAACCCACAAGACAAACAAAATGGAGAGAGAAGAGAGTAGCCTGTATTCATATAACTGCAGCACCACAGCACCCCAGAGTGCTCTGTGATGCACAAAGAAAGAACAGAAAGGTAGTGCTTAGTCTGAAGAGCATCAAAATAAAGGAGGGAGTCCTAGACACAATGAATCAATGTGGAAGTTCATGACAGATTGTAAAGGGTTAAACCTCCACCAACTGCTTCTCGCATAGTACATGCAGAGTTGCAGAGGCAAGAGACGGAGGTGGTGAATCCAGCCAACATGCTGAGGTAAAAGCCATCCAGCTGGCCCTGGACATTGCAGAATGAGAACAGTGACCAGTGCTCTACACCTACACTGACTCATGGATGGTAGCAAACGCTATGGGGGTTGCTGAAGGAATGGAAATGAAACTACTGGCAGAGAAAAGAGAAGCAGACTTGGGCTGCTGACTTCTGGTGAGACATTTCTGCATGCCTGGACAAACGGCCAGATAAGGTCAGACACATCAGTGCTCACATCCCCAAAAGTAGAGTCACTGAAGAAGGGCAGCACAACCACCAAGCCGACTTGGCTGCCCACATCTCCCAAATAGATCTGGACTGGAAGCACAAAGGTGAACTGTTCTTAGCTCAGTGGGCTCATGATTCTTCTGGCCACCAAGGAAGAGATGGCACATACCAATGACCGGGACAGGTCAGTGGATATACCCATGGATGCTATAGCACAGGTTATCCATGACTGTGACATCTGCACTGCCATAAAGCAAGCTAAGGGCATGAAATCTTTGTGGTATGAGGGGCAGTGGTCAAAATACAAGTATGGGGAGGTCTGGCAAATAGATTATATCACTCTGCCTCAATCTAGATATGGCAAACTGTGTGTGTTAACCATGGTAGAGGCAAGCACTGAGTGGTTGGAAACCTACCCAGTACCTCGTGCCACTGCCCATTCACACCATTCTGGGTGTGTGTCCTCACACACCATTCCGGGCCTGCAGAGACACATCTGGTGGAGACATGGTATCCCAGAGAGAACTGAGTCAGACAATAGGACCCATTTCAAGAACAACTTTGTAAGCAACTGGGCAAAAGAACATGGGAATAAGTGGGTTTACCGTGTCGCATACTATGCACAAGCTGCAGGAAAGATTGAGCATCACAATGGCTTGCTGAAAACCACCCTGAAAGCTATGGTGTTGGAACTTTCAAAAACTGGGAGAAACACCTACCAGAATCCACCTGGCTAGTGAATAGCAGGGGATCAGTCAACCAAGCTAGACCTGCTCAGTCTGCCCTTTTGCCCATGGTTTAGGGAGATGGAGTTCCCATGGTCTGCAAAAAGAACCTATTGAGGAAAACTGTGTGGGTTGTTTCTGCTTCTGGGGAGGGACAAACCTATCAAAGGGGTGGTCTCTGCTGAAGGGCCTGGTCACATGCACTGGATAGTGCTTGAAACTGGTAACATTCAGAGTGTTCCCCAGAGAAACCTCACTCTGGCTGAAAAGGTCTAATCTCGGAGTCAGTAACACAGCTCCATGTAACTTGCACCCTCAGCAAGTTTNAGGGCCACAAAGATGATCAGAGGGCTGGAGCAGCTCTCCTATGAGGACAGGCTGAGGGAGTTGGGGCTCTTCAGCCTGGAGAAGAGAAGGCTTCGAGGGGACCTGATAGTAGCCTTCCAGTATCTGAAGGGGGCCTACAGGAAGGCTGGGGAAGGATTATTTACAAGGTCCTGCAATGACAGGACAAGGGGCAATGGGTTTAAACTGGCAGAGGGGAGATTTAGACTAGATGTTAGGAGGAAGTTCTTTACAGTAAGGGTGGTGAGGCACTGGAACAGGTTGCCCAGGGAGGTTGTGGATGCTCCCTCCCTGGATGTGTTCAAGGCCAGATTGGATGAGGCCTTGAGTAACCTGTACTAGTGGGAGGTGTCCCTGCCTATGGCAGGGGGGTGGAACTAGATGATCCTTGAGGTCCCTTCCAACCTTACCATTCTATGATTCTATGATTCTAATATAGTTGTTGCATAATAGTTATAAGTGGTTGTAAGTTTCTTTTCTAGTTACATCAACAAGGAGCCCAACAGAATCCATAGCACTCAAGCAGTAATCCAGAGGAAGACTACAACATCTCACCTGCATCTGTTTTTCCTGATGCCCTACAGCGAAAGGCTGTTCCTGACTTTCCCTCCAGAGGAAAAGACTGTTTCCTGAGTTTCCCTCAAGAGGAAAGGACTGTTCCTGATTTCACTCCAGAGGAAAGAGTTCTTGATTTTCCCTAAGAGAAAAGACTGTTCCTCTTTCCCTGATTCTTCCTCCATGTCCCTGTACTGCTCACACCTCACCTGCACCAACCTGAACCAGAGAAGGACATCGCCTTGGGATACAGCCAGGGACCAAGGACTTACAAACTCTTAATACTCGCCACATATATGGGCATATATTCCCTATCTTCTGATGAGAAGACTTTGCAGAAAAGTGGAAATGGTCTAACCAAGGGGTGGAATGTAAAAGGTTAACCCTCCTGGGGTTGGGGCAGGGGAGTGATCTGAACTGGACCTGAGGTCCTCCTGACTCGTCCTTGGGGTTGGCCCACCTGATGCCCTGATAGCACCTGATAGTATCACCTTTGTTCCTACTGCTCCTGTCTTACCACTTGGCCACCCTACCATATGGTGGACACCCCTTCCTGAATCTATCTCCATCTGTTGCCATCGGTCTGGTTGTATATATATTTTTGTACCTTGTTTTCTTTCCCTATACTTTGTGTAACTCCCCTACCTTAAATACCTTTAAAAAAACTATTATTAAAGTTTTTTTTCACTTCCAAATCTAAGTAAGACTATTCTTTGGGTGTTTTTTTTTTACCCCTTTTGCTCTCTCTCTACATCTAATTCCTTTCTTTGCAAAAGGTGGGGAGAGCAGAAGGTTTATTATTACTATTGTACTGGTTCTGATAGCTATATATATTTTGAGTTTCTGGGAAGATTAAACTAGAACCAATACAAAGGTTCTCCTAAATGATGCATTATTGGTTTGTGTACATAAGAAGGAGTCTTAGAAGGGATTCAAACATGAATAATGAGTAGCTTTATATCAGTTGTAGGCAGTGCCTTCCAAACCTGAAAGAGAACATGAATGAAATCACAAAGATACTTTCTTGGAAATGCAGACCAACAATATGAAGGTAAATGACAATATTTGAATATGAAAGAGGGCTGGAGAAGATGGTACATTGTTGAGGTCTGGATTGAAATTGAAGTCAGACACAGTGTATTTTGGGATGAGCTTCAGGAAAACGAAGTGAGACTCAGGACAAGAAAAATGTGATTGAAGAGTAGAAGGATTCTTTTTTTTTCTCTCATTGACCAAAGACCCAATAGTCTCTTGAATGAGTCTTTATTGCCAGGTACTTCAAATAACTGCTCCAAGCAGGACCTGGGCAGGAATAAAGGGCAGTCCTGGTTTCTGTACTCTTTGGTAGTTCTTTAACATCCTCCCAAGTCTGGTTTAGAAGGAAAAGAACATAATAAGGAGAACAGTAGGAGAGAGCATGTACTTACCCAGCATGCACAAAGGCTTCCTGGCAAATTTGAGTCTCCCCCTCCATCCTTTGTATCGACAGCAACACCCAGCAGCCCAGATTCTTAAGGCAAACTCTGCTCCAAAGATGAAAATGGCAAAAGTTTCCTGTATCAAAGACACAAAATACATTGTTAGACGTTTTGCAGTAATTCTGAACACTTGGAGATAGCTGAAAGAAATAAATGAGATGCACATGTCACAGTATGTACTGTGTGTGAAAGAGAGAGGAAAAAAGATGGAAGATAAACTGATGAAAGAGGCAAGGCAAAGTGGGGTACAACTTTACAGCTTGCTGAGCAGCCTGCAAAAAAGCTGTGCCCTGGCTAATGAGTAAATGTGAAGTGCCTACACTGCTTTGATGGAAGGGCAATTACTTCACAAAAAGACCTCCCGTTTCACATGTAATGAGGAGACAGATGTGAGTGATGACTGCAAAGTTCCCAGTGCACTGTGTACCCACAATCAAGGTTACTCTCCAGCAGCTCATTCATGCAGCTACATCTTGAGAGACAGAGACAGGGACAGGATACAGTATATTCATAAGGTCATAAATTTAAAGCAATTACAAAAACATATATATGACAAATTTAAGACATATTATCCACCTAAATTTATGGTCCTAAGAAGAATGGAATTTTCTGTGTTGCTCAAGAACTTTTCTAAACATGGGAGGGGAATAGGGAGGGAAGCTCCTCTGAGGTGCTCAGTGGAGATGGGCCAAGGCAGCATAGGGCATACGGTTAGTTTTCCTTTCTATGAATAGCTGGTAAGGAGAAAAGGAGGATTTTGTCAGATGCACACACTTGACGGCTGCTAGGGAGTTCTGAAGGTCACTGAGAGCCACATAAAAGCAACCACAGGAGAAGGAAAAATAACCTCAGACTTTTTCAAATGTGAAAAAGATGGGTCTAAGCAGGGCAACAGGGACCAAAAGTGAGTTTCACCTTCTCTAAGGGATGAGAGTGTTTTCATTCAGGCACTTTTTGAGAAGGAACATACAACAGGAATTCATCTTTCATTCCATTTGGCATTTATTTCTTGTTTGGATCTACATCTCTCTGAGGGCACAAGGGGAAATGGAAACTGAGATCCTGGAACTATTCTGTCTGTGCAGTTTCTCTAAGGATGCTTTTCTACAGGGCCAGGCTAAGTGAGAAGTTGTGACCTCCATTTCATGACAGACTTGTCAGCAAAGGAAGCTCTTTGTCAGGGTCATTTTCATAAAGTGATTAATATGTTATATCTGTACTTAATGAGAGGTTTTTTCTTTTTTTTTTTTTTTTTTTTTTTTTTCTAGTGGGAGGCCTACAGAAATACAGTCTGGATCATGAACTCCACCTACTTGTAAAACAAGAATACTGGGAACACAGGGAAAGGAATCTATTTGTTGCATATACATTTTGTCTCATGGATAGCCATCAGAGGCATTGGTTGTAACATTTTTAGTTTTGCTGTTGGGCACAAGCATGAGTTGAATTCCAATAACCTCCCTTGAAAGAAATGCTCTGGTAGGTATAATACTGTATAATGAATAAAAATTGTTGATAGAGCCTCCAAAACCGAGTTTTCAAATGTGCTCATGTATGGCATGGTCAATAGGAAAAGTATCGATACTTTGACGGGAGAACTGTTAGGCAGATTCTGAAAAGTCATTATTTAAAGTTCTTGGGTTGTTTTTTTCTTTTCTCCTTACTTCCCTTTTATTCAGTCTGTGCTGACAATGAATTGAGAACTCTCCAATAATTAAGTGTGTTGTCCTTGCTCCAGGATGAACAAGGAAATATTACTGCATGCAAAGTTGGGAGTAAGCTCCCATCACTGCTGATGGGACTGACTTCAGTTCAAAGACATTACCAGCATGAAACAGCCAATCTGCTTACCAGCAAGAGGAGCCAGTCTCCTGAAACAGTTTCATACTCCTTGAAAGTTGTCAGGACAGCTAAGATCAAACACCCCAGGACAATCAGAAACCTGGAATGATATCAAAGGAAAAATCACAGCATTGTTATCCCTTCCTGTGCTTGCACTGGAGATGTTGCCTATAAAAACACGGGTAGAGATCTACAGGGGATGGCTACTTCCCATCAGTGCACAGTGAGGATGACTGTAACAAAGATCAAGCGTTCTCAAAATGGACAAAAAGGGCCTGGCAGTCAAGAAATCATGGTGAAATCTTAAATTAGAATGATCCTGTGACAGACATGAATGAATTAACTTGTTTGCATTCCTCAGGAAATAAATTGATGATGTTGCATTTTGGGAAGGGTTTGTAAAGTATGGCAGAGGACTGTAATGCTCAGGAGATTTATTCCAAGCTGATATGCTGTGTATTTCACAAAATGGCACTGCACATGCAGTGGAATAAATCTACTTGGTATATTATGAGACCTGAGAAAAAGTAAATGACCCAATACAATGCACCTTCACTGTGTTTATTATTTTTTCCACATTTTTTTGCACTACTTTCTATGCAGTTGGAAAAAAAAAAAACCACAAAGTTTTGAAATAGAAACAATAAAGAGGGCAAAGTTCTACTCTCCAACAAACAGAGAGTATTATAAATCCTGTCCCTATGAGGCTCCAAAATATAGAGATTTGAGAAAAAGTTGAATTCTCACTGCTGGTAAATCTAATTCTGTCCAATCTAAAGTCACATTGATCTCCTTTGTAAAAGTTTTTCCAGGATCAAGCTATTCAAAATCTTTCAAACATAAAGAGGTAAGAAGAATCAAGGGAACCTTATTAGCAATTAGTGCAAAGCAGTGTGGGGAAAAACCATAGTACTTCGTGTACCCAGATCATGGACATTTTAATGTGCTCCCAAAGCCTAATCCACAGGAACAGTGGAGAAGGTGGTTGTGGACATATTTCAGAGCTTAGTGAGTAGGTTAAAAGGACATCTCCATAAAAAAAAAACTCTGGACCTCTTGCTTTCATAGCTAGCGTACATCAAAGAACTGCTATCATTAGGTACTGAAATCATAGAATCATAGAATCATAGAATCATAGAATGGTAAGGTTGGAAGGGACCTCAAGGATCATCTAGTTCCAACCCCCTGCCATAGGCAGGGACACCTCCCACTAGTACAGGTTACTCAAGGCCTCATCCAATCTGGCCTTGAACACATCCAGGGAGGGAGCAGCCACAACATAAAACCAGAATTATTAGGACTAAAATCACACAAACCAAAAATATCACGGTCCTACGAGCAAAGCATTCAGTCAGGATGNAGGAGAGCTGCTCCAGCCCTCTGATCATCTTTGTGGCCCTCCTCTGGACCCGCTCCAACACTTCCATGTCCTTCCTGTGCTGAGGGTTCCAGAACTGCACACAGTAATCATCCAGGGAAGAAAGCTTGTTAAGCATCAAACTGTGTTTAGCCTGTGCTAATTCTTTTGAATTTCAATCTAATATCTAAACTGTTTGATTTTTTTCTCCAATAAAACCCCCATTTTCTTTCACTTGATAAAATGGGCAGAGTTGAGAGCTGTCTGCAAAAGCAGTGAGTGAGGCACATGTCACCTAACCTGTTTGGGAGTTTTATTTCCTTCACACATGTGGAAACATAACAGAGGTACCATCACTAATTCACCATTTAAAGCCTTAAGCTGCTGCTATTTGTTGCTTCCCATTGCAGTCATTTCTTCATATCATGTGAAAATGCAGTCACCCATCAGCTCACAAGGACCCTTTAAACGATTTAATGAAAAGCAAAACATTTTGAAAAGAGTCCAAGGAAACTACAACACCAGCTGCTTAAACTAGAGGCGTAAGCTCGTGGTATCATCAACAGAATACCACTGCCAGTTAAAGATGCTGTGCAGATTTTTGTCGAAGAGGCAGAAGACAGGAGGCAAGTTAGCTGTGAAACTCTTTTGCCCAAAACTGTGCTCGGTTTGACCACTAGAGGGCACCGGAGCGCCACACACAGCAAGGGCGTACTGAGGCTCTCGCTCCTGATTGCCTTCCCATTGAAGCAAACTCGATGCCGGTGTTGCTCAGGAGATAGCGCACATGGATTCGATATACAAGAAAAGGAGTGTCACAGAGATGAAAGTGATTCTCCTTGGTCAGTAAGGAGATGAAACCCGTTTTTCGTTAATGCTCAGATGCTGGCATTAATGAAATCGGGTGCTGCTTGCTTGATGCTCTGTGCAGCACAGTCCATGATTTAAGCCCCACCATTCTGAGCCAGAGTCCAACCATGACAACGAAGAAAAAAAAGCCAGTGAAAACAAGGTGGTAGGACGAGACCGGGAATCACATATGACCGTGAATATTTTTCAGGGCAAATCTGAGCAGGGAACATGGCCTGAATCCCCAGCTGCAGGAAGTCAATGAATGCAGCCCAACAGAACATCTCAGAAGTGCAACTTCCCAGCAGAAGCCACAGTTCAAAAAACCACAGAGCCCACAGAGCAAGGGTCCTGCTCCCTGCTTCAGTACTCTGGGTTGTACAGAGATAAAGAGTCTCTGTTAGGACACATAACTGCAACCCATTTTGAAAGGGACAACTATTCTCCCATCACACTGTTTCCAAAGGACAACCATCCACAACAAGTTAATCAAATCACATCTCAGTAATCCTTCCCTGGCATATGAAATGACAACCCTGTTCAGAGCACTTCATGAATTTTAATCTCCATTGATGCTATGCAACCCACCAATTTCCCTGCATCCTCTTCTGATTCAGATTTGGCGTTTACAAAGCCTGTGAGTCTTCTTGTTTCCGAATCCTATGGAAGATGTGTAGGGGGTTGGTTTGATTGGGTTTTTGTTTGGTTTTTTTTTGTTTGTTTGTTTGTTTGTTTGTTGTTTTTTTTCCTGTGTGTTTTTTGGGTTTTTGTTTGTTTGTTTTTCCCACCAGTATCCCTTGTTTAGCAAAGATGATAACAAGATGCACCTTCACCTTGCTGCTTATGTCCATATTGTGGGCATATGCACAACCTATGCCCATATTATGGTCTTGTAAACATAAAGATTCTAACTTGCCTAACAGTTGCCTAATCTGTACAGTTCTATGGCAGCAGAATAGTAACTGAGTTCCTATTGTCCAACTGAGAGGCAGCACTGTGGGTCCAGTGGTTAAGCCTGGCTATAAAATCACTAACAGACAAATCACAGGGAAAGAAACTGCTGAAACCAGAGAGGCTGAGCAGAGGGGACAATAACAGTGATTTGGGCAATCAAGGGACAGAAAAGGAGAAAGTTTGAAATTTACTCAGTTATAAAGATAGCATCCATGAGACATAAAGCACCAAGGTTTAGGAGAAAGAAATAGGGTAAAAGCTAAGGTTCAGTAATGAAAA
The DNA here is from genome assembly GCA_013396675.1 of Eubucco bourcierii. Lineage (NCBI taxonomy): Eukaryota > Metazoa > Chordata > Aves > Piciformes > Ramphastidae > Eubucco > Eubucco bourcierii. Next base: position 182,541 of record VWZE01004416.1, read on the forward strand.
TTGAGTATTATTAAGCATAAGGTTCCTGTCAAACAGTCGTTCAGCAGGTGGCAGTCCAGACTTCAAGATCAAAATCAGAGATGCCAAATGAGTATCTGAATTTGGTTCTTCAATTTTCAGAATCATCCTTGCTATCATTTTACATCACTTTTTCATAGCCCATTACATTGTGCCTATTTTCAGTATTATGCCTAAGATCAGGATTCATTTGTTATATGTATAAGTTCCAAACTTCCCAAACCACCAAATGGCAGTGCTCTTTTGTCACAACTAATACCCTATCTTAGCAAATGCATCTCTTCTTCTTGGAAATCACATTTCATACTCATATTTTCTAATTGTATTATTTTGTGGTATTAAAGACACTATTCAAAGATCATTGTATACAATTTTGCTGATGAGCATCACAGATTGTTTGGTTTGATAAGTTTTGATTTTAATATTTCGCATTCTCTGGGGTTTTTTTCTATAGCTTCTCTCATTTGAAGTCAATATAATGTAGGTCAGAGATGCTGAGGGACTTGGAGCTTTTTGGTCTGTTGAAGAGAAGATTGATTTGATCTAATCAGTATTTATAAATATATGAGAGCTGGGTGTCAAGAGGGAAGGAACAAACTCTTCTCAACTGTGCCCTGTGATAGGACAAGGGGCAATGGATGTAAACTACAGCACAGGAAGTTCCACCTCAACAAGAGGAAGAACTTCTTTACTGTAAGGGTCACAGAGCACTGCAACAGACTCCCCAGAGAGGTTGTGGAGTCTCCTTCTCTGGAGACTTTGCAGACCCATCTGGATGTGTTCCTGTGTGACCTGCACTCAATTCTATGGTCCTGGTCTGTAAGGGGGGTTGGACTTAATGATCTATGTCAGTCCCTTCCAACCCCTAACATCCTGTGATCCTGTGCTCTAGATGAAAGCTTTTGTATTTTTGCCATATATATGTTCTCATCATGTATCCTGTTTTCTCTTCAAAGTCTTAGGAGAAGATCACATAGTAAATTGCCTACAGTCCATTCCCAAACATATCAGTTCTTTTGAAGTTGTTATGAGACTAGAAATACAGACAGGCCAAAGAATATTTCCTTCTGGTGTCATTTTGGCAAAGTTTTGTTCTGTGTGACAAAATGTTAAGTGTCAGACTTGCAGTTTAACAGGTAGGAATGTGTGCTCCTAGTGTGCAACTCATGCTGTTTTAAAGTAGACAACTCAAAGTGGTCAGGAGCATCTAAGAGACTATTTCCTCTCTATAAGGAAAGACTCCATGACCAATTCCTGTGAAAATATTTACTGTATAAATCAGCTGAATGCTGTCCCTTATGTAGATTTTGAATATATTTACAAACACTGTCTTTTAGTAATGTTTGCATATTTTCACTACTACAGGAATTAGCCTACCAGCTGTACTAGCCTATCTCATACACAGAATCATAGAATGCTAAGAGGATCATCTAGTTCCAACCCCCTGCCATGGGCAGGGACACCTCCATGGCCAGGTTTCTCTGAAATCCCTTCCTGTAAATTTAAGTATTGTATCTAAAGGTGGTCAAGAATCCTGCTTACAAAATAATAATCCAGCCTCTGGGCAGAAAAGCCTCTTGAACAGTTAGTTACTAGTAAGAAATCCCTTCCAGTGCAACCATGCATAGACTTCTGTTTGCCCTCACATCTACAGTGCCATCTCTTGCAAGTTATTAGAATTTCTTCTGTCTTCAAGTGTCCTTATGTATCTTAGATATTTTTGCTTGGCTTCATTTCATACTTTCTTATTTTCCTTTATAACTTGTGGTCTAGTTTCATTATGTTCTGCCACCTGGTAAATGCTAATGGAATTCTCTAAGATTAGTTTAGGAAAATCTGGCAAGGTTTTACCAAATTTTTGGTGTAGTATGCTCAGTGCAATATGGTTCTAAACCCGTGATTCCCACACACTTTCCTGAATTTCATGTTGGAACAACCTTATTTTCTTCAGTTATTGGCTTTTACCCATAAGGAATAAAAATGAATCTTTTCTCACTGTACTTTCAGTTGGTTTATATTCCTACTCACCATCTTTTTCTCTACATCCAAACTTCAGTTTTCACAGAACATCTGCAGTATCTTGCACTGATCGTTTTATGCTTGCTAATGAGAGGCTTGAAATGGGATTTTTAACACCAAAAAAAAAAAAAAAAAGACATTACCAAATATTTGAGAACAGCTCTTTGGAGACAAGGCCTGATTTTCACAGACTTGGGAATGTTTACTGGTTAATATTTAGATTATTACATCTCTTCTCTTCCAAGCAATAGGCCAGCTAATCTTACAAAAATCAGTGCTAAGATGAGGGCAACAGGAAAAATGCAAAACCTTTATGAGGTTACAAATGTGCACTGTGCAGAAGGCTGAAGGGAAGGACACTTAGAAACTCAGCGGAGGTCCCAAAGGAGGGGAAAAGTGGCAGGATGTGTTAAGTTTCCTCTTTCTCTGATTCCACCATTCCACTGAGTACACACAAACTACCCTATGCCCTTGGCTCAATGATGTCATGCAGCAAGGACATGGTAGAAATGGCATGCTTGGTAAGATGAACGGTACTCCTGTTCTGCTGCAATGACAGAGACAGAAGATTCTCTACAAGATGCTGGAGGAAACCCTAGGAAGTAAGAAAAGGTACCCAAAAGATCTCTGGCCTCACTGGCATACCAACTGACCTGGCAGGTGATGAAGTGGTAGCCCAGGATGACACTAGCCAATTGATGACAGAAGCAAGAGACATTGTCCCTCTCATAGTAGGAAGCTAAATGTTTACTCAGGTCAGTTTTTTATGACCTTGGGTTCTCATTGGCAGGAGTGCCTCTGAAGAGGCTTCACTGCTGCTTTTCTAAGTTTGGGAAGCTTGTGAAAAGTAGGATCTGGGAGAAGAAAGCTGTGCTTCACAGGTGCAGAAGAACATCTTTTATATCAGATGGTTCCTCTCTCTTGTTCCCCATGTACAAGCCAGAAGCCTGCTTAAAGCCTCCTCTTCCTGCTTTTTACTTCAGGTCCACTCCTAAAATCTTTTTGAGCCAGTGCCCTGTGGATCACTATTGCCAGCTTCCTCAGGGAGTGTGGCATGCTGGCACACACTACTTGGATCAGCAACGTCAAGCAGTGTGAACACTCTCAACCTGGATTCTCTCTAGGGGACATTTCAGAAGAATGCATTTCCCAGGTTTACTGGCATGGGCATGCAAAATATCCCAGAACACTACATTCCCTGACTGATTTTTCTCAGCTTGGAAGACAGGAGTCATCCATCAAAATTACATTTCCATCTTGTCTCTGACACAAGTTTTAAAGATGCTCTGAAAGAGCTAGCACAGATAGGTTACAAGATGAGGCCTAGACATCTTATCACATGAGTGACAGACTGCAGAAGCAAAGGAGAAACAATGACAACATTAGCTACTAAGGAATTAGGTGTCTCCTATCCTCCTGTGGTTTGAAAAAAGACAGAACATCTGACTGTTGCAGCTAAATATTCTGAGTTGCTCTCTTAGTAGTTTTAAATTCTATTTTTATATTAAGTGGATGACATTGGACTGAATTATGGTTTGAGGCTTTTATCTGTCATGACTGGTATGCCTGTCCACAGGCTTATCTATAGCTGTCAGCATGCTGCTAATTGAGTTGAAACATATAGACTATGAAACACGGTGAGCCATGTGGTGTGGCCAAGGAGGAACAGCAGAGATACAAACTGCGTTATCCAGCAGCCCCAACTGCACTAACAGCAAATAAAATGAGTTTCAGAAATGCTTCTAACAGGACATTCTCCAAAGGACATGGACAAATCTGTGTGAAGCCAAACTTGAAGATTCATACATTGGGTTCTGCTAAATTTTGTGAAATACAGGTATAGGGCATTTGAAAGTCAGCCTGCAATTCAGCAGCCAGCCGTCCAGTTTTCAGCAAATGAAGTGAATTTAGAGCATATAAAGAGCATAAAAGAAGAGTATCATAGAATCATAGAATGGTAAGGTGGGAAGGGACCTCGAGGATCATCTAGTTCCAGTCTTCGTGTAGATCCTCGGCACAGGAAGGACATGGAAGTGTTGTAGAGAGTTCAGAGGAGGGCTATGAGGATGATCAGAGGGCTGCAGCAGCTGTCCTATGAGGACAGGCTGAAAAAGTTGGGGTTCTTCAGCCTGGAGAAGAGAAGGCTTCGAGGGGACCTGATAGTAGCCTTCCAGTGTCTGAAGGGGGACTACAGGAAGGCTGGGGAGGGACTATTGACAAGGTCTTGCAATGACAGGACAAGGGGCAATGGGTTTAAACTGGTAGAGGGGAGATATAGACTGGATATTAGGAGGAAGTTCTTTCCAGTGAGGGTGGTGAGGCACTGGCACAGGTTGTCCAGGCTGCTCCCTCCCTGGAGGTGTTGAAGGCCAGATTGGATGAGGCCTTGAGTGAGCTGTACTAGTGGGGGTTGGAACTAGATGATCCTTGAGGTCCCTTCCAACCTTATCATTCTATGATTCTATGATCCCTTCAGATACTGGAAGGTTACTCTAAGGTCTCCTCAAAGCCTTCTCTTCTCCAGGCTGCATGGCCCCAACTCTCTCAGCCTGTCCTCGTAGGAGAGCTGCTGCAGCCCTCTGAGCATCTTTGCGGCTCTCCTCTGGACCTGTTCAGTATTAGTCATCCATGTCAATGCTGAAACTTCCCAAGTCAGAATTTCCAGGAAGGTATTTTTCCAAATGTCACACATACCAATGTGTACAGAGAGATGAAAGATCAAGGAATCTACTTCCAAACATGACAAAATATCAGGCACACTCAAGAATTAGCATCTCTCACACAGACATACACTAATCTCTCTGCAAATACTTCTCATTTCCTTAGAAAAGAGGAGAGGGATGAGGTATGTCCTCGGAATGAATTTTTAGGGAGTGTCAAAGAATGCAAATCTAGGGTTTCTTTGTAGGCAAGTGATAACATGAATTCAGTGTTTGGTTAGCCAGGTACTTACAGTGAACTGAAAAGACAGTCTTTACCCAAGACTTTGACCCTTTTTTGAGTTTTGATGCATGTTTGGGTTTTTGTTTTTCTTTCTGTTTTTTTGACCCTATACTGCAAAAGAACATTTCCACCCTAATCCAGCACTCTCAGACAGGTGGGACTGCCAAATGCAAAAACAGTTTGGACTGTATCTTCTTCACCTCTGCCATCTCAGGTTCCACCACACACTCACCTTTATATGTGAGCATGAGCATGTTATGCAATGATCTCAGTTTTTAGGAGTGAGACATTCCAAAGAAATGTTGCATGGTGTCAATCCCAATAGACTTTCTTGCATGGTTAAAGATTTGCAACTGTGAAGGGAAAAGGTGCATGGTTCCACTTGCACCCCACAACCACACTGTCAGTATACTTCAGTGTACAGGTAAGAGTTTACTAGGTTTTCTGTTATGGGCAATGAAGGGTAACTTGATAATGCAGCACTCACAATGCCAGATCTGGTGTTCAATTCTCTAAGTGGAATCTCTGGATTACAGCAGAAAATTATCACTTTAAAAGTTCTTTCCCGAAATTTCTGACTACCCTACAGAGAGCTCTATCACTTTGCACCTGAGGTGGACAGTTTTGGCTACAATGCAGGACACTTGACTCAGGACTTTTACAGCTAAAACCATGAAGCATTACAGCTAGAATGGAAAAGAAACATTTTACCACACAGTGTTTAATTACTGCCTGCACTAAAGAAAGTTAGACAAATATCTCAAATGCTTCCCTTGAACTATCCAGTTGTTGGGGCTTTTTTAATCCAGGAGGATTTGGAGAAGTTTTGCTAGTTTTTATATAAGTGAAGAATGCAGAGTCATCCCTGCATCTTAGTCTGTGTGACAGTACAGGACATCAGTTTTCCCTGACAAAGTGGTCTGTAGCTTATGACCCACTCCCATATCCAGAGGTGCCACAAAACATGCTCACATCAGTCAGTCAGGAAAAGGCTTCTTAATGTGCAGAATTGAGCTGCTCTCAATTTATTCACAAGTGTAGAAAGGTTCTATGCTAAAAAGATACGAGGGCTAAACTCACATTACAGCAGCTGAGGATCAAATAAACAGTGGTATTGTGGAGGAATGCTTTTCTAGACAACATACTAATAGATAGACCAAGTTTACCAACAAATTAAAACAGATTTTTAGTCAAGTTTGACTATAAAGCTTTTATTACATCAGATTCTTTTAATGAGGGACAGAAAATTAATTTCAACCCTAAAATATCGGCTGCTACCTTGATGGTTTAACACATGACAAGATACCTGGTCTGGAGAGAAATGTGAGTGGGATGATCAATTACTTAGAAGTACATCCTTTTATGACAGTGATTTTTTAACATCACGTATTTACACTAATGAGAGTATACCAATAACTTTAAAGCCCCTGCTTACAGAGACTGTTGTTTGGAATTTCTATAGGATTCTATAGGGCCACAAGGATGATCAGAGGGCTGGAGCAGCTCTCCTATGAGGACAAACTGATAGAGTTGGGGCTCTTCAGCCTGGAGAAGAGAAGGCTTCGAGGGGACCTAATAGTAGCCTTCCAGTATCTGAAAGGGGACTACAGGAAGGCTGGGGAGGGACTATTGACAAGGTCTTGCAATGACAGGACAAGGGGCAATGGGTTTGAACTGGCAGAGGGGAGATTTAGACTGGATGTCAGGAGGAAGTTCTTTACAGTGAGGGTGGAGAAGCACTAGAACAGGTTGCCCAGGGAGGTTGTGGCTGCTCCCTCCCTGGAGGTGTTCAAGGCCAGGTTGGAGGAGGCCTTGAGTGAGCTGTACTAGTGGGAGGTGTCCCTGCCTATGGCAGGTGGTTGGAACTAGATGATCCTTGAGGTCCCTTCCAACCTTACCATTCTATGATTCTACGATCTTGATGCCTACAAGAAAGAGCTTTGAAGGATCTGGAGCTCTCATTGTGTTCTAGATGTATGGTGCTAAAACACCCGTTAAGACAAACACAAGAACAGCTGAAGTGTGTAGGAAAGATAAATTACACTTGTTGCTTTTTCACCTCCAGTTCACATTCATTAGTAAATTATGAGTTGTGCTAGCATGTCAAATGAATCACATCCTCCTTGAAGGTGAACTTTGGATATGCTCTTTAGCGGTCATTGTATCTTCAGAACACAACTAAACAATAACAATAGCACATGGTATTTGTACGTACATAAATTTAATGCTGTTTTCAAGTGTTTCTGCTGCTTTGCATTATCATGAGCAATTAATCAGTGTTTGAAATTCAGGATGATCATCTGTAAACACATGATATTTCAGTTGAAGTCTGAAGTTGAAGTCTGTGGAGGAGGTTATCAGCCTTTTCCAGACCTGTCCTATTTTATTCCTGAAGTGTTTCAACAGTATCTGCAACAATGCTTCTGAACACTATATGTGACTGCCCTTTTGCTCAATTAATATCTCAGATTACATTACTCTTGTTCAACCTGACAGTTTCAGAGACAATTCTATCAGACTTGCAGGGGGAAAAGGGCAATATGGAAGGGAATATTTGCAATTGTTTTTCTTTGAAGAAAGAGCTCTATTTAGCCGAGCAAGCAATTTGAAATGGCAGAGAATTCAGCACACGCAAGTACATTTAGAAAAATAAACCCCATTTTGCAGTAATGAGAAGTTCTGCACACAGGATACAATCTAGCAAAGTCTGCACTAAGCAGCTCTGCTGGGAATCATGTTTTTATCCTCAAAGAACGTGAATCTTTGGTTTTCTCCCAAATGAAGGAGATGCTGTTACGAAGAAAGGTCTTCTATAGTAGAGGAGTATTGGGCGCAGTGGGACACAGCACTGGTACAACTTTCCTGTTCTTATTTGACATTCATGGATACAGGAATTCCTATTTCTGATGCAAGTTTTACCTCCTTGCATTGTGGCATCACAGCACAGAAAGTGGTTGGAATCTTAATGTAACTATGAATCTGTAAGAGCAGCAGGTTTTCAGGTGCAGCATGACAGATCTGATGAGCCACCAGCCAATAAAGCTCCTTCAGTGAGCCGAACTGCCCTCTGAGCCCCACAGATTATACCAGCTAAATTAGCGGTCTGGCATGAACTCAGAACTACATGCCAGGTCTGGTTTGAGCCAGGTTCAGAAGTCTGCTCTATATTCAAAACAGATTTGTTTGGTTTTTTTTCAAACAGGAAATTACAGAATGGGGTAAGATTCCTCTTCCAGCACTGAGAACAAGTTTCAGATGAGAACATTTCCACTGGTTTCAACGAGCACAGGAACTCAATCTTACCCTTTTGCCAATTAAGATTTCTGCTTGCTTTTTGATTCAATTATATTTAGTCCAGATGCAGGTGAATCACAGGCTGGGATCTACCTCACTTATTGCACATATTGACTATGTCAGTGTCTGAATCTCAGCATACCCAGCTTACTTTAAAGCCGTCGGGAAAAGTGAAGGCCTTAAAAGTGTGATTCATTTGCTCTATTTTAGTTACCTGCATAAAGAGGAGCTGAACTATGTATCAAAAGTGCCTACTTCTCCAACTGGAAAAAGAGCCCCAGGTGACTAGCCAGATGAATCTCACTCACAATGGCAGACAACAAGTTGTGAATCAAACCTAAAATTTTTTTGCAGTGCCTGGAACAATAAAAAATGAAGTAAAAGGAAGAAAGGTTTCCATTGGGCCCCAGGGCACACATGTCTAAATACCACCTTTAACAATAGGAAACAAAAGGGTTTTTTTCTTATTCTTGTCTTATGATTTTTACCATACATAAGATGTCATACATAACATGTTCAACTCTCAGGTACTTGCCCATTTGCATACTGAAAAAAACATAAGATCAAGCCAAAATTTGGGTTGATGAAAAGCTCAACACGAGCCTGCAGTGTGCACATGCAGCCCAGACAGCCAACCGAGTCCTAGGCTGCATCAAGAGCAGCATGACCAGCAGGGCAAGGGAGGGGATTCTGCCACTTTACTCTGCTCTTGTCAGACCCCACCTGGAGTCCTGTGTGCAGTTCTGGAACCCTCAGCACAGGAAGGACATGGAAGTGTTGGAGTGGGTCCAGAGGAGGGCCACGAGGACGATCAGAGGGCTGGAGCAGCTCTCCTATGAGGACAGGCTGAGAGAGTTGGGGTTCTGCAGTCTGGAGAAGAGAAGGCTTCGAGGGGACTTGATAGTAGCCTTCCAGTATCTGAAGGGGGACTACAGGAAGGCTGGGGAAAGATTATTTACAAGGTCTTACAATGACAGGACAAGGGGCAATGGGTTTAAACTGGCAGAGGGGAGATATAGACTGGATATTAGGAGGAAGTTCTTTCCAGTGAGGGTGGTGAGGCACTGGAACAGGTTGTCCAGGGAGGTTGTGGCTGCTCCCTCCCTGGAGGTGTTGAAGGCCAGATTGGATGAGGCCTTGAGTGAGCTGTACTAGTGGGAGGTGTCCCTGCCTATGGCAGGGGGGTGGAACTAGATGATCTTTGAGGTCCCTTCCAACCTTACCATTCTATAATTCTATGAATTAATAAAGAGGTGTTCTTAGAAACACCCTTATCACACACCATTTTTACTCTTGAGAGCGCATACGTTCTAGTTGAGACAACTATTGAAGTTACAGTCTCTAAAGAACAAAGGCTTAGTTTCTCCTGTGAAGGTAATGTTAGTCAGAGACAAGCTAATCAAACCAAGGAGTGCAATCCCACCTCAATCTACAAAATTATCAGACCTGGTAACTATTAGTTCTCAAATTATTTGAATTCTGAGGTTACTGTGGTAAGTCTGATGATAAAGTTAATTACGCAGAAGAGTAAAATGGGAGGGATTTCATGGTGGATACTTCACATTAAATTACTAGCATTTAAAAAAATAACATTTTAAAATAATCTTGTTTGCATTCAGCTTGTTCATAAGGTTATTAGATGGATCTCAAGGTGCTCACTTTAAGTGTACTGTAAACAGCTGCAATGTGGCTATGGATGTCGTTTAGCTGACACAATATGCCTGTAGTAGAAAATATGTAATTATGTTCTGCACACATTGTGACTGGAGTTATGTGACAGGCTAAGAACTATTTTCTACTCTAGACTCTTGTGGGAACTTGTGCTCCTTTTTTTTTTTTTTAAATTTTATTTTAAATTTTTTTTTTCTTTTTAAAATCTGTACACATTTTAGCACAGCTTTTATTAATTTCCTAGTTTTCAGAACAGGGACAAAATTTCATGTGTCTAGCTATCCATCCTTTATTACAGCATTAACCTTTCCGTTATCAGCTCAAAAGCAGGATTTATACTGCAGGCACCAGATCCAACAATGACTTCACAGGTTGATTTAGTAGCAATCCCTATTAATTAGTTGATGTCCTACAGACCCAACTTCATGAGACAGATGATGAAAGAAAAAACAAGAACCAACAGCTAAAATCAGATTGAATTCATGGGTTATTGGCTCCTCTCCACTTGCTTTTATAGTACAGCACCTAGATAGATTGGGCTCACATTAACAATTGCTTCAGCTAGTGTTTATAATTGGTAAGATATTCATGCATTGGATCAGACATCTTTTACATGCATGAGTTTCCTTTATTCCCCACTTACATCTAGGAACAAATTAAGTATTGATATATTTTCTAGGAATTGCATATGTAAAATCCAGGCCACATTTATTTCATAAGTATATAAATCTATAAGCCTAAAACCTTTTGGGAGTTACCAATTCTTACACCTTAATGGCTTTTGAGAGTCACCATGCATCACTACTGTTTGTATACTCTGCCTACACTTTCAGGTTCTCCTGTCCAATTAGCCTGCAAGACAGCATCTGGACTTCTCCATGTCACGCAGCAGTTTGCTTGCTTGGTGAGAAAACCCCAAACTGGAGGAAAAGCAGGTAATCTCTGAGACCTTGCACATTTTTCCATGGACTTCAGTGCCTCATGGCCTCTGCAGTAGGGATAAAACTAGTAGGTTGATGGAGAAGTTTCTTGGCTAAGGAAGTCAAATGACCACTTGAGGACCATTGCATAAGACAGAAGAGACAGCATTTCGGTAACAAAGAGAGATGACAAGAGTCAAGGCTGTGGCTCTCCAACTACTGGTATTCAGGAGAACCAGTGTCAATTGAAAGGGTATGGTAAAGTTATCCTGGATTAATTGTCCACTGTTGATCCAGGTTAGTGCTGCTACTTTTAGAGATATTTCAATTGAAGTAGAACAGATATTAAAGTCTTTAGGAAAGTTTCTAATTCCTTGGTGCCCAGTGGTAGCTAACAAAGATTGAAATATCAACATAGAGAGATTTGAATAACCTTAATTCTACCCTGCCCTCAGACCTATAGCCTAATCTTGGCACCTTGGCAACAGGAAATACTGAGTTCAGGGGGAGTTGAGGCCATGTGAGTCTGTTTCCCAGACTCCCTAAGCACCACAAATTTATACTGACCTCTCTGTAGTTTGTTTGCTCTACAATGGGATTTCAATCCAGGTTAGTAAAAAAAAACATTGTCTGTGGTCCCTAAGACAAGTTTGTATGCACACATCCTTACAAGCTTAACACAAACCCGTAGATCTACATCTGGTCAAACAGCAAGACAAACTGTTACTGTTACTTGTCAGTACGTCTGACTTAATTGTAGGATGTTTTAGTACAAAAGCCTTAGAATTAATGAAGCTATCTAGGACATTAATGCAAACACAGCTGAAGTAGAACAGGTTAATTTTCCATGCTGAGAACCAATTAATTAATGTGATGAATTTATCTCGCAGTACAAAGTCCTATGTTCTCACAGTTAATCTGCTCCACTGTCATTGCAGACTGATTAAAGCTAGTTCAGGTATTTCCACATCCCATTGAAACCTGCTCCTTAGGTTTTTCGGGGTTTTTTGGTTTTTTTGTTGTTTTTTTTTTTTTTAATGCAGTGCATATACAAAGGCCACCATTTAAAGAAAGTAATGTAGTGACAGGTTGATCAGAAATGATGTAGAATGCAGGAAGTGTTGGATGCACAGGATGACTCATTTTGCGTATCCTGCTTCCACAGGCAGTAAGCTAAGCGCCAGGTTTGGCATCAGGAAGGGATACAACGTCAAATCACTTTGGCACTGAGTACTGCCTTGAGGCCTAGAAATTTTCTTTTCATTTCCCCAGAACATAAGGCATTGCCTGTTTCTTAGGTTTATCTGGGACTTATTTAGCTCTAGCAGAAAATGGCTACAGTCTCACCTTTCCTCGTGTGCACTATAGTTGAGATGGATTTTAGTATAGGCCTTTTTGTTGGTTTCTTTTTTTTTTTAAATGCTTCAACCTCATTGTAAAGGTGACTCCATCATTGTTCTAGTGAATTCAGTGTATAAGTAGATAGTGTCTGATATCATCTGAAGAAAATAGTTTCCTGTGACTGCATATGACTGAAACTGTTGGTTCTATATCATTTTTCCAAGGAAAGACAGGATCCCATCTTCACAGTCTGAAGCTTGGCCCCTCCACTATGGAGGCACTATGGACTGTAATTCCTGCACATGCAGTGGACAAGCTCTTGAAATGAACCAAGAAAGATGCACATCTGTCTCTGTAATTCATCTTCCTACACTTGGTGCAATTTCACTGACCCAGCTCTTCTCTCTGGTTCCCTGAACAGTGGTTAAGACACTGATGTGAGAGTACAGAATGTCAAGCAAGAAGTACTAAATAAAGGAAGCAGACACCAGTAGCTTCATTTCCCTCCTGTCAGGTTTAAAATATCTTTTGATGAATAAGGAGAGCGTCTTTTCATGTGAACTAAATATATTACAGGAAATTAAAGAGGGCTGTGAAGATGTGAAATCTAGAAATGATATTCAATCATTATAGCTTTTTTTTGTTGTTGTTTTTAATGACAGTTTTAGTTCTGATTTAAGCTCAAAACCTCAAAGTAAACTTACACAAGATTTCCAGAGTGTATATTGGTTGGTGTGTATATATAGACAGTGTTACATGAGTGTTCTTAGCTCTTTGCATGCAGCAAGTCAATAGATAGCATACCAGTGGGTAGTACTCCAGAATACATCTGCTTGGTATGCCAACATCATGGAGTCAGGAAGTATTCATTTAGCAGCTTCAACTGCACAGATTTTTCACAAGGCCTTAGATGTGAGCAGCCATAGATTATTTAACTGTTTTTAACATGCATTCTCAACTAATTACAGGCAGGTTTGCAGGTTTGTACATAGGAGTGAGCAGGTGTGTATGTATCTGAATTTATTTTCTGACAAGTGACTATCTTACAGATACTGGTTTGCTACTTCTAGAATATAGAACAGCTAGAAAATCTGAACTAGCCTGATCATCATTTTGATCCTAAAGAGGATTTCTCAAAATGCTGAAAGAAATCTAGCAAGTCAAATTATTTTGTATGCTTCTGAAGTGTTTCTATTCTTCTTTAAAAATAAACAAACAAATAAATATATATATATGTACATACAAAGAGAGAGAGAGAGATACAGAAAGAAAAACTGATTTGGGGAATGATGCCTAGAAAGAGACGTTTGGGAAACTTACCAAAAAAAAGTATGAAAGGAAAGTAAGAGCTGGATCTTATGATTAAAGAAATTACTGGCAAAACTCTCAATGACTTTAATAGTGAAAGATCAGAGCTCAAAGCTTGAGCCCAAGAGAGGAAGAGAAGAAATAAGGCTCTAATGAAAGACAGTAGCACAGAGAAACGGTGACAGTCAGACAGCAAAGCCCACAGCCAAACACTTTCATGTAAAAAAGCTCCCTGTTTCAATGACCTACACGCTCCTGACGTCTGGTAATTTCCCTCTTTGGAGAAGATGGCCCCAAGTACACTGTCACTATATACTAAACTCAATATATTCAAAGCTGGTGATTATTTTTCTTTGATTTTTTTTTTTCCATTTTTCCTTTTTTTTTTTTTTTTAAAAAAAAAAAAAAGTCTATCTGCTGTCAGCTCAGAAATTTTTACTCCACCACGTCTGAGTCTCTGGTGCGTAAAGGAAGCCTTAAAGACCAATTTAAAGAGAGATCTTACAACTGTAAAAAAAAAAGAAACAAAAAAGAATCTTGACATTGTAATAGCTTGGAATACATATGGCAAATTGAGGTGCCCTTTAGCTAATGCTGTAGTTTCATGTGCTTTCCAACAGACAGAGATGTACAGGGGAAAGCTGCTAGAGCAATGAAAGGCTTGTAAGCAGACAAGATTTAGTTAAGGTTCTATTAGGAGAAAAATTAGTTTTGAATTTTACCATGGCTGTTTTGAAGGCCTGGGGCTTTACTCCTGCAAAGACTTTACTGAGCTATTTGTGCCAGATATTGCAACACCACACATTGCTCCCTGTTCACAATTCTTTTCCAATTGAGATTTTTGAAAAGTGAAAAAAAATACAGCATATGATTCAGCTCCCATTGATCAGCTGAACTGCACTAGGCTGCAGAGCTTGTTAGGATCTAATCCTTTGGGGGAGTTAAATTTTAACAGACTGCTGGGGCTATTTTTGGTTTGTCATGTGCAAACTGATGCTAATCTCATTGGTGCTCACTGAGAAGGCAGAAAGGATGATGGCTGTGCTACAGTTGGTGGTGAAAGGTTATTCTTAATTTTGATCTGGCAAACGAGTTATCAGCCATCATGAATGACAAGACTCCTTCTCCCACTCAGCCAGCGATGAGCAGACTTTCAAACACCCTATCTTAAGAAAGCATAATTACAAAGTCTTTTCAAAGTCAAGGTTAAAAACCTCAGATGCTTCATCGCCCCTTGGAAAGTGAAAACAAAATTGCATCTCTCTCCTTCCTCGCTACCATCATCAACTATTTCTAAAAAGGTATCTGCAGTTGTTGTTCTAGGAAGCACCTGACAGTTAAAGACTAGGAGGGATGTTTTACCTTAGACTGGAAAATGAGGTTTGTGGATATTTTTGGCTAAATTGGGCTCTGGAGATGGAGGTCTTTGTGACTACTTAAGAATGAATGAGGCTAGTGGGTGCTGAAAAAAAGCTACTCATGACTGGAAATGACTTTATTTTAATTTAGAATGAAGTGACTAAACAAAGAAGAAAAGTGGGGATCATTTCCTGGATTTGTGGGATGGAACACCAGTGCAAACTAACAGAATAAAGTTTCCCATCAATATAAGCACTGATTTGAAACTGAGGCTGTTTTCAAAGCTAAAATCAATCTGAGGGGAAAATAAATCACAAATGATTTCCTAAGTAAATCCTTTCACTAACCCTCAAGGAAATGTTAAAAGAAACATGCAAGAGGATTGTTCAATCTAATTATATAATGTGAGCAAATCTCTGAATAACAGCTGCAGCATGAAGAAGGCATTAATGTTAACTCTTCAGCATGGGCATCAATGTCTGATGATTATCATTCATCAAAACCACTTTGTTGCACATGCAAAACCCTGTTGCTAAGGGGACCTGAAAAATATTTAAAGCAGCAAGTAGCAGACATCTTTCTGCATGCTCAGTGTTATGATGTTTCTGTAATCCTAGTAAGTTTAATGCAAAAAAAATTATGATAAGAAGTATCACCTAAGTTGAATAAGGTGTATACTGTCTTGCACAAGACAGAAGAACAATACAGAGGAAACAGCAGACATATCTACATTCAGAATAAACCACTGGTTTCTACATAGCCTGGTGTTGAAATAGGTGCATTTATTCTATATGTCCATCTTCAAACTATTTTAAACACTGTTGCTGATGAAGACCTACCAAACACCTGTATGGTGCATGTCTGCTGCTTTTCACATCCTGGCCAATATAGCATTGTAGGATTATTTTGCTTGGAAAAGACCTTTAAGACCATCAAGTCCAACCATCAACCTAAAAATATTAAAAGTATGAGATAGAACATTAGCTAACCTGTCCAATTTTATAGGGTTTACCTGCTGATGACAAAGGAAAAACCTAAAGGAACAATCAAAATTGTAGGAAATTATCATCCCCCACAAATACGTGTCAGGAGCTTTACAGTTACACTTCTCTGTCTTATAAGATATTGTCCACACAATTCAAGATAAGACAATTGAAAGAATCTGCCTGGCTTTAATCAGATTTCTTAAAAGGGTGTGAGTTTTTTACTTTCTGGTGTCAGTCTGATGTCTGTCTGTAAGCACTTTTAAAGCACTAGGTCTCGGTAATTTATTTTTGCAGGCAGGGAGCTGAGATGTAACTTCAGGTATAGTCTCTCAGTATAGTCTTGCAGCTCTCTTGCTATTCGCCTTAATCTGGAACACTCCACAGAGGCAGCACACAAAACAGCAGAGTCTCGCTTAATGTGAACATTTCAGGAGGTTTCTGTTGGACCTGTGTTAATAATAATCTGAGAAATTAATTCTGGTATCTTCATAATTCTCCTGTGTGATGCCAGACCATACCTAATGCTGCTTTCCTTGAATTACACAGGTAACACCAGCACACAGCACAAATTCAGAGTTCAGGTGAAAGGCAAGGCTTCAGGAAGTACAAGTTTTTTAAAACTACAAGGCCAATGTCTCCTAGGAATATCAAGGAGCCACTGGGATGACAAAGTTTTAATTAAGAGAGGTGTAAAAGCTTGTTGAGACAGTACTGAAGTGTGAGGCTGGTACTGTAATTAAAAAAAAAAAAAAAAAAAAAAAAAAGAGAGGCGTGGGGGGGTGTGTGTGCAATGTTCTTAACACACAATGTCTCAGCAATTTCCTTTGCAGGACATATTATTCAACCTGGAGCCAGGTTACAGTCTCAGAAGGTGAATTATCTTGCACTATTCCTATCAATACCAAACACACAGAGGTGATTTTGCAGAATAACAGATCTCTTTATACAGTCTACATTGAAACTATCCTTTGCTTTCCAGTATTCAGCACTTCAGTGCTTGATTACAGCCAAAAGCAGGAATTGAGCAGGAGATCAATGTTATCTGGTAACAAACAACTATGGTGGATTTTCTAATGGTGCTGCTAATAACTCATTAATTACAAATGAAACCCTGCAATGAAACAGCCACCGTCTGACAGCATAAGGATGAGATCTGTCTCTGCTGAGAGCGAGGACCTCTTCCTGCACTCTCCTTGAATGTCACACAGCCCAAGTGGTGTCTGCCAGCACTGTCCATTTTGATGACCACAACTGCTGTTAATATACCTATCACACTTCTAGGAGCCCTTACCATTCTGAGGTACGGAGTGAAAATCATCTGCGGTACAAGAAACTTTGTACATCAGACCAGGTAGAAATACTTTTGGCTATCCAGAACCACATCTAGGATAGCTACCCTCGGATGCCATCATATTTTGAGTCCTAAACTTTCTTCACCCCACTGAAGCTAGCAAGTGATTTTGATACTATGAAAACAAAGGTAAAGCAATTTCATCTAGTGCACGGTGGCTGCTATGACCTTGATGAAGAAATAAGAACAGGATTTTGAGAGCTGTGATTTGCTCCCTCTCCTCTTCTCCATGAGAGCATGGGATTGTGCATGTTGGTGCCCAGGTCCCCACGAATCCCAGTCCATAGCAGAACTTTTGACACAGCAAGGCAGAACAGGTTTTGCAAGGCAGTAACACACGTTTTAAATTTTGCTCCCTCCCTGGAGGTGTTCAAGGTCAGATTGGATGAGGCCTTGAGTGACCTGTACTAGTGGGAGGTGTCCCTGCCTATGGCAGGGGGTTGGAACTGGATGATCCTTGAGGTCCCTTCCAACCTTACCATTCTATGATTCTATGTTTTTCTATTCCTTGGCAATTTCCCATTACTTGCTATGTGTTGCTTTCTCTAGCAGTCTCCTAGACTGCATCCGTTGGTCAGTTTCTCTAAATTACCTTAGCTGTGACTTTGTTCAGAAGTGGCTGAGCATAATAAAATTGTATCCCATGAAACTATCTTAGTCTGTAAATCTGTATCAAGTTTTTAGGATTTATTTTAGGTTATCTCTACACTGCAGACTAAGTAGTAATTTTAATACATGAGCAAACATACAGATTAAACACACCAAAGGAGGAAAAACTCTCCTGGCATATATGCAAAAGACAATTAATGGCTTTGCCTCTAAGGCTTGGCTGTGTCATAAGATTTTGAAATTTATCTTGTAACTGGCCACTGCTGCTTTTTCATCTTGCTGCTTGCTCCTTTCCACCTTGTAGACACAGTACTTTACTACTAAGAGATTCAGAGTTTGCCCTAGAAAAAAACAAAAACTGGGGGGAAAAAGAGCCAAGATATATATTTAGCAACTTCTTTCTCACTTTAGTAAAACAGAGCGACTACCTTCAAAGCACCAAAATTAATCCTTCCCGATATGCTTTAAATATTTATTCATTCACCTTCCATTTTTAAAATACAGCCTTCTGGCTCTGAGTTATTAAACACTTAAAAGGATGAAGTCTACCCTCACCTACCAGTTCTCTTGGGATACTCGCTGTTCCAATCCTACTGGGGAAGATAACACTGTCTGCAGTCTTGAGTGAACTAAGATTCAGACTCTATAACATGCAACTTTCCTCCCTCTTCAAGTTACGGCATTTTATCGACTTTCAGTGGCAGGCAGATGAAGAGGCTGAATGCCTGTATATCTCATTTCAAGCTAAATCCAAGAATGTATAGCAAGTGAAGGCCTAATACATTAATAAATAATAGCTGTTCAGGGAATGTAGGAATTCAACACCTTTTGCAACTGCTTGCAAGGTTAACAGAAATGCCACCAGGCAGCCCACGATGAGCCACTCAGTCTGTCAGTCTGGAGGACCAAGGGCACAGTGTAGCTGTGATGAAATGAATAGTGTTCCCTGATGACAGAAATTCATCCTTTGTTAATAAAATTTTATGGCTGAAATGGGTGATTTAAAGGCATTTCTGATGCCCTGTGCTTCTTTCAGGGAGGCACCAGAAGTGTGGTAATGGTAAGCCAGCAGGAGCCAAGTAAACGTCAAAGTGAAATCCTTCGAAGTTGTCGCTTGCAGTGATGGATAGGATCCAAGAGGTGATGCAGTTGGACCTGACTTGGCTCTTTCAGACAGTACAGGGTGATATGTGATACTTGGCAAAACCAAGAGTCCCCAAACCCAACAACCCAAAATAAATTGTAACTGTGCGCAAAATCCATTCCTAAAACTGCAAAGGCCAAGAGATTTAAAATGCAGACATTCGTTTCCCAGTCTCACCTCTATTTTTTGGTTCAGCCATCTGTTGCTCCCCCGCTTACCTCAGGGAGAGTTCAGCTCTCCAGAGCCAGGGCAACTGTCTATGCTTGGTGCAGCTCTGCTTTGGTCTGCTGGGAGGCATCACAGTCAAGAGGACACGCTGCCTCAGGACAGCCTCTGAGAAAGGGGTTGGGGTTGCCCAGCGCTGGACACAGCTGGTCCCAAGGCAGTTTCAGTAAACCCACCACAGGACACAGCTGAGCCCCTCATCCAAGCTGGGGACACCAGTGGGAAAACAAGTTTGAGAAAGGGCCAAAGGTGATACAGGCCAAGGAGGGAACAACAGCAGATGGACCAGAGGCAGAAGGAGAGCAGAAGGTGCTGCAGGCCCAGAGCAGGGGTCCCCTGCAGCCCTGGAGAGACCCCACTAGAGCAAACACCCATGCTGCAGCCCGGGAAGGGCCCCAGGCTGCAGTAATGACACACTGTTGGCAGCACCTGGGACTGTGGAAAGCCCAGGACAGAGTGGATTTTCCCTGAAGGGCTGCAACCTGGGGAAGAGCTGGTGCTGAAACAGGGAGAGCTGTAAGTAGAGAGGAATGGTCAGAGGGGCTGTGATGAACTGACCACAGCCTCCATCCCTACTTCTGTGCTGCTAGTTGTGGAGGGGAAATCCTTTCAGGGCCATGTTTCCCTTTGAAAGTTTCAGGTAACCATCACTGGAGGATCCCATTGCCCTCAGTGGACCAAATATCAGTTTATATATTCTGGATGTTTTAATGTTTTCTTTATTACTTAATCCAAATTTAATAAAATACTTGCATTTTCATTCTAGCACTTCTGTTTTGTTAGTATCTTTATATCTTTCTAGAGTTAATAATAACAACCCTTATCTATCTGAGAGTCCAGAAGGTATCTGATTCTCAGTGAACAATTAGTGTTGTTGTTTACACTCTACTGGACACTGTCTGAGATATTTTTGTGTTCATCACCTTAAAAAAATAAGAAATACTATTTCAAAGTTGTAGCTGTAACCCAATTATACCCCATGTCAGAGCAGAACAAAAGCAAATGTGATTTTAGCTTCAAGCCTGCCAGCATTGCTCCACGCTTCAGTGATTTTTGTATCCCCTAAGTCAGCAGTATTTAAATTTCTCTGTAAATTATTCCTGGTAGTTTATTCATATCTTAACAGCTGGATTGTGGCGTTGTGCCCTACACTGTATCAGCATAGGGTAAGCAACATGGAGCCAATGTGCAGTAGAGATCATTTACTGAATTATGGCTGACTTAGGCAGAATTTATTTTGGGATGATGCAGTGAGTGGAAAACCCATGCCCAGTGCCAATCTGACAGGAGGAAGAAAGCAGACACTGCCTAGTGTATATATGGGACAGGAACAAGATCATGGTGAGAAGAAACCCAGTAGTCTAGCCTGCCAAAATTCAGAGTAGAAGTCTGAGTGAACCCTTAAGCCAAAGCAACCAATGCATCATTACATAACAAGATGCTGGGCATGTTACCGAGTTATGCATATATCCACAACCCTCTACAGCTGTGAAATAAACATGTTACCTTAGAGAAGGAACTTCTCAACCATAGAATCATCAATGACTGCAGCCACAGGTTTGCCTTTGATAATAGCTTTCGTTAGGCTGGTAATTATGGTAATGATCTTTATTGTACTACTGTTTAAGCAGTGACTTCACTGTCAGTCTCCAGGGTAATGTCTGGGTAGATCCGTTTGTAATTGCTCATAATCTAGGGAAGAGACACAGTGACAAGTATTTTCTGGATGGACCACTGAAGAGTATTTCAAATTTTTATCATCAATATACATAAAAAACTTCCCTGTAGCGACTAAAGGAAATCTGTCCAGTGGCAATGAAGAATTTTCTGTTCTTAGTACAGGTTCACTGCTTTAGCCTCAGTTTTCTCATTTGTGAAATAGAAACCACATTTTATCTACATTTCAGAATGAGTAAATATTTGTAGTTTCAGCAACTTAATAAGAAATCAAGAAACATTAATATGTTGTTTCTATTGTTGTTTTGTTGTTGTTATCAATATAGGGTATCTCTAAAAAACTCCCAACAGACCATGGCAATAGAGAAACTCTCCTAAGGAAGTTGCTGGAAATGTAGAAAAAGGAACCCAACGGTGCCTATTTCCCTCATACACTGAACTCACAGACTGCTTACAATCATTCTCCACATTCACCAGCCCAGTGAAATTCTCTCCATGGTACCTGTAAAAGCTCTCTGGGATATTCCCAGCAGCTGAGCATATGGGCTGAGAGTTTGTGCTTCAGCTCAAGGGCACCATGCACAGAGGTAAGGGGCTGTGAGACTCTGCACCAGCTGCAGCAAACATTGTGCAAGCAACTCCCAGGCTGCCTGTTCTGGTGTGTATTTAGCAGCAGCAGAATGGTATCTTCTGCGTACTACTTTCCAGCTGTATTCTGACTCACTCCCTGACCCTGGACAAGTCAAGATAACCTCTATTTGCCATTTTATGCCTATGTTAACAGGATGTGGCATTTACCCTGCCCTTCTGGGTTTTGCAAAGCTTTAGTAATGTATAGTTGTCAACTGTTTAGGGATCTTTAGAAAAAAAGTGCTAAAAGATCATTATTAATATTTATGAGCAAGTTAAACCAATGAGATAATGTTTGCAAGTTGAACACAGCCACATGCACTTTGTGGGGCACAGGATTACAGCATTGGACCACTGGGTTTATTTCTCTTGACTTGAGACAAGCATGATTGCAACAGCACCCTTGAGTGGCTATGTTGTTTGAAAAGGACTGCATTTAGTATTAGTTGTGTTTGACAAAAGAAAAACCCAACAAACTCAAAACATGATCTTGATACCCATGGTACTCCAAATGTTGCCCAAATTGATGGATGAAACATCTTGCAGAGGCACCTAAAGACCTTGAGCCTCATGCTCTCCAGGTTGTGTATGTCTGCACACATCCACAAAACTGGCATATTCTGCTGTGTGATAAAATCCTAATAAGGTATCTGCAGTTGGGTAGATATCCATTGTTGTGTTAAGGTCTTTTTCTGGTCCATGACCCCCTTGTAAGCATCCTCTGTCAAATGATGACAACTCATTGCAAAATAGGCTTTTGAAGCAACTACCATTTCTCCCAATGCCTAAAGTAATTTTTGTCACTCAACAGAACATTTGATTGCATTCATGTCACAGAGGACATTGAACCTGAGGTAGGTTGAAGTATTAGTATCTGGTCTCGTGCCTGCACTGCTCTTGCAAATGGCAACATCAGTGAGCACCTTGCTAGGACAGGTTGTATGGTCTGCGGCTCACTCCTAAGACACAGACCCTTGGAAAACGTGAGTGCAGGTGATGGTCAGATGGTCTGTCTCTATCTGTTTCACAGGACAACTCCTAACTATGTAATCCCTTAGCTTTTCTCTCATCCTTTACAGCAAGTCCATCTTTCTTCGATCTGAAACATTGTTAGTCTAATTTTTATCACGTTAATAGGAGTTCTGTTTTCACAAAATTTTGTACATAATTCAGTCCTGTTTAATGACTGAATCCACGGCCTGGAACAAGTTACTTAGAGGGCTAATTTTCAGATATTTTGATTCTAGCTCCATAGAGCAAATTTCTACATGACTGTGAGAGAACCAAGTTTCCTCAAGAGTCTGATTCAGTAACTGAAACTGACTGAAATAAGAAAGGGATTTCTTCCAACAAATCAGTCACAGAGAGATATCAGTAAGAGTTGCTTGACCAAGCAAGGAGAGATGTGCTTCTGTTGGCTTCAGGAGCATTGTCTCTCTGCCCTTCATAATGAGTTTCAGAGCTACAGCTGCTAGGTACAACTAGGCTATTTGCCTCTGTAGCTGTTCTTTATGCCTAGGAACCTTCCTTAAATAGGGTAGAAACAAAGAAGATGGCAAACATCAAGACCAGGTTGTTGTAACCAGGGGAAAAAAACCTTCCAATCCATTGGGCTGAAAGTTAACTCCCTGTGCTTCTTAGAGTCTAGTCACGTTCTCTAATTGCTCTGGTGATTTGTACTTAATCACAGCCATTCTCCTTTGCTACCCATTCCCCTTCCCTGTCTGGCCCTGGGATGAAGTCACAGGCTAAATTTGTATTGATGACAGTCAATGACATAGTCAGTGTTTTGGTTTTCCTGCAACTGTGGCAGATCTGTATTTTTACTACAGGATAGGGAAGGGAAAAATCTTTATTATTTTAAAGGCAACTAACTCCTTTCTATCATGATGGATGATAAAACATGCAGAAACACGTTTTTTTCGGAAGCCCCAAACTAGAGTGGAACATTAGTGAGAGACATTCCTGAATGTAGAGTATAATGACCTTTAGAGATTTATAGGAACCCATAGTCCATTCCCCCCTCTATTCATGACACTCCCTTTTCAATCTAATTAAGCATAAAGAAAATGACATGCAACTTCAGGATGATGTAATGCATCTGTGTAATTGAGCACTGCATTGTCAAAGACCATTCAGTGTAATGTTATGCATATTTGATGGAACAATTTCCACTATTAATATTCACTGAGGATTCCTAAAATTAACTGTAATTACTGAGGGAAAGTGCCTAGATATGACTGAGCACAGCTCAAAGAAAACATCTGTTCAGTGCAGTGTGGTGGGCAAAATGGCAAGGATGATGTTAGGCTGCATTAGGAAAGGGCAATGTAACAAAATATGAAAAGAGGCAATTGGAAAAGAGAGATGAAATAATGAATGGCTTCAAATTAAAACTTGGATACAAATTCTACTACTGACCCCTGGAAATGGGAAAGCTGCAGGATATTCACTCACAGTTACCTGCCTCTTATATTTATAAATATAAGATTACAGAAATACCGAAGCAAGACAAATCTGCATTTTTAGCCCAGAAAGGAGTGACTTATGATAGGAAGGTTATCTTATGAACAAAGTCATGTGTCACTATATAATTGTACTGAAAATCAGAGTCCTAAAAACATCTCACACAAAGGAGGAGTGTGAGGAACTGCAGTAGGGTCCTTCATTTATTACAAGGAGCCACACAGAAACACCGATTCATTAACAGACAAGGTCAAAACATAGCATAGAAAAGCTTTTTGTTTGTCTCCTGCAAGCTTGCAAAGCTGTTGCTGATTTAACTAATGTTTCAAAGTTTGGCATCTCTAATGAAACAGGTTTTTTTCAAGTGAATAAATGCTAAAAAAAAGGGAAAAAAAAGTTCTAAAAAGCATTTATTTCACTAAGTCATATTTTCAGTTATTGTTGCTGTTCTCTTTCTATCATTAAGGAACAGGACTCTTTATCAACTGTGATCAATCAGTAGCCAGGAAGAATGCAGCTTGCTCATCCTGCTATATTACTGCAAACCTCATAATAGACAGCTTGCTTTAAACTATGTTCCCAAACTACCCTGTAATCTTGGTACATTTCATTCCCTATGTACTTCTATTTTGGAGATGATAGATCAGATTCCTGTGTGTGGATAGTGCCTACATATCCATTGGTTGAGAACTGAATTCTAACACGTTCACTTCTCAGCTGATCTCATACACCCTATAGGTCAAGTTATGGAGTAAAATGCAAATCATTATAAATAGATTAATCAGGCCATAAATGTTCAAAGCCATATGAAATGGCTATACAGCATCATATAAGGCTATATTAAGCCATTATTGTAACTACTAGCACACAACTAGATGCACCAGTTGTACTTTATTCTAGCCTGAACCTCAGAAAGATGCAGTGTTTTGTGGAGATGTTAAAGTAGCCTTTGAAGCTTTCTCTGAAACTTACACAGAGAACCTCTTTTTTTTTTTTTTTTTTTTTTTTTTTTCCCTCTTTAGTGGCAGAACATCTGCCTTTACCTTGATGGCACTAGGATTTTTCAGTCTGAGAGGTTATGGGATTAAAAGACCAGTGTGTGGTGGGGCAGATTACTGGAATGTAAAACATCTGAGGGAAATCAATCCCTTGGGTCATTACAGAACTGCTGTTGTGGGGCATCATATAACCCTGTGTACAAGCACATCAGACTCCATCTCCATTGCTGTGTTTCCCCCTCCTCTGGTGATTCTAATGGGAAAGTGCCACTGAATCTCATTCAACTTGTCATAACCCTTCTTTTGTTTTTAGCCTAAAATATTCATGGGCAATATATTCACATTTGGTTCTGCCAACTCTGTACTGTCTGCTTAATAATTGCCTCTGCCTCCCCAGTTATAACACACTGATGTAGACAGACGGCATAAACTTTAGCAGTTCCCACTTGTTTGAAGTTAAACAAGTTGACTCAGTTTGTCTTTCCTCATAAGAAAATAATCTCTGTTTAGTTCATTATCCTGTGGCACACCTCTGAAACTGACCTAGTTTGAATTTTTCTGCTTTGAATATGGGTGGTCAGAATTGTACATAGATATGGGCTGTAGCTTTCTCAGTCTTCTGTCTTCCAGAATGTTTTTTTTAATTGAGCTTGGGACCCTTTTTAAGTGGATTAAGTCCTCTGGGAAATTAAGTTGATTTTCTGATCTGTCCTTTGTTCAGTCCCTATAAGTGGTCTGTAGATCTCCAATAAAACTGCACAGACTTGTAGTATTTTAGATCTTAGTATCTTAGCAATAGTTTGCTCCAATATTTACTCCTCTCCAGTGGCAAAAACTTCTGATGCATCCTGTAAGTGCATTTGTCCTTTCACAGTCACAATATATTTTGTGTTTACCTCTTTAAAAGGAAGAAACTCTTACAGCTCTGTATGCTGTGAAGTCCGACTGCCAGCTGGTTTCTGCACACATCACCTTCTCAGGATCTGACTACAGGTAACATGCTGAGTATTCCACATGCACATGCTGTCACTCAGTTTGATAGATTTACTAAAAACACTCCTATGACAATCAGCATGCCAGTTTTTCAGGACTCTGGGTCAAAGAGTGTAATTTTCTACTGAGAAATCCATGTTTTCTTTGAGACTTGTTTCCATATTGGATATGGTAATTTCCTTTTTTATATATTAACTTGTAATTTTTTGGCTTGTACTCAAATAAAATTTGCTCTGTGCATTTCTTCCCCTGCATTTCTGTTCTTGCTCTCTTTTTTATTTCTATAAAATCTTCTCTGGTTGCTTTCTATTTCTTTTGCAGTGTTTGTTGATTTTGCAATTAGCTTATGGTGTCTTCACTTCCTGTAAAGACATTACTTCTCTTGCTCCATGTTTTATTCCTTTACACTTAATATATATTTAATGTGGACAGTTTAAATAGTTTTGACTTTGTTTTGGTCTGCCCTCCCTGCCATATTTCTTAGCTTTTCTTCATATCTAGTTTCACTCTTGGCTAAAGAAATGTGAAGTTTACACCACATTCACTGGCTGAGGTCTCCACTCTCAATGGCTTCAGTAAGCCAGATACTCCTTTTAGAATCATAGAATTTTTTTTTTATTTTTTTTTTTGCTACTATGTGGGAACAGATCTGCTTTCATTTATTCCAAATGTGATCATTGTAACTCACTTGATTTATAGCATTTAAAAAAGAAAATAAAAATGCTAATGCCCCTAGCCTTTAACGATGACCTCACTGTTTGGAAGCCTTTTCAACAACTATTTGGTGAAGAAATAAGTCAACCGCACGTGCAGGATTGGCCTGAACTGCTTGTTTTTAACTGCAGCTCCCTTTTCACATTTCACTGAGGGTATCAAAATTTTCTTAGTGACTTTAGGAGTTTTTGCCTCTTTCATAACTTCACTGAACTCTGTGTATATAATTGAGATGGACCTACCCAAGGTGTCTCATGACACGTTGCTATGTGATGCCTCCTGTGTTATGGAAAAAGCAGGCCTAGGTCCACAGCTGATTTACAAATGAAGGCAGCATCTCCAGCCCAGTGCTAAACTGCTATTCTAGGAGCATGATTGAGTTGGACTTCTCTTTACTTTTTCTTGACTAATTCAGATATTCATCTACTTGCAGTAAAATACCTTATCCTTGGATACCTAACTCTCTCTCCACACCGTATCATGGGCTTCACTCAAGCTGTGAATTCAGCTGGTCTGGTGTGTGTTGAAGAGTATACTCTAAGAGTCTTTTCTGGGTTGGTCACTCTATGCTCATGGATGAGTTAAATAAGAAATCAGAGTTTGGCACAAAGGTACAGCTGCATAGAACCAGAAGTTGAACTTGGGAGGTCTCAGCAAATGATAATATGTGAGAAGGTAATTTTCTTGTAGCACCTCAAAGCTGGCAGGTTATTAGGGACTTGTTAGGAAGCATAATTGTCATTTTGTCTCTATTCCAAATTGAAACAGATCATCAGTAATAATTGAGTGATGAAGAGAGGCACAGAATTGCTGCCTTCAGAGTGTATTACATATTAATTTTAATGTAAGTTTTCCTCAGGGGCAGTTCTAGTTTCCTTGGATTTAATATGAGGTTGAGAGTCAGGACTTGTGGTCTCTCCCAGTTTCTGACAGTGAGTCAAGTATTTTTCTTTGAAAACTCACTGAGGCTAAACTATCCATTTAGAAGCAAAATAAATTACCCAAAGTTTTCAGATTATTAACTGCATGGTGATACAAAGGACAGACAGCTTTACTTCCTACTTGATTCTTTTATACTGAGAGTATTATGCTGGATTTTCATTCCCAGAAATTTGTAAAAAAAAAAAAACACAATCAAATTTAAAAGACAAAAAAATTATTTCTTACTAAAAAAAAAATTATACTCCGACAAAACAAAATTCAGAGTTCTTTCATGTGAGCCTCTTAGTCATGACATGAGTTGATTACACTAGTTCGTCAGAAGGATGTTTTCTTGACTGAAAAGTAAAGGACTTCAAGTAAGAGTTACCATCTAAAGGGTTAATAACAAAAGGTATGCACTACTTCATTTTGGCATATTCAATAGCTCTGGTGAAACCTCCTTAATGCTGTACAAAAAGAGCAAATCATGTTAAATCCAAGAAAGGGTTTTTATACATCTACCCTAGCACCTAAAGCACATCAGCTCTGTTCTAGTTTAGAAATTATATGTTCTCTGTTAAACCACCTTGCTTTGTAATTGCTGACCTTTCTTTAAAATGTAATGTACAAACCTTCCAGCATCCCCTGTACTCAGCACTGGTCAGGACACACCTTGAATCCTGTGTCCAGTTCTGAGCCCTTCAATTCAAGAGAGATATTGAGGTACTGGAACGTGCCCAGAGAAGGACAATGAAGCTGGTGAGGGGCCTGGAGCACAGCCCTGTGAGGAGAGGCTGAGGGAGCTGGGGGTGTGCAGCCTGGAGAAGAGGGGGCTCAGAGGTGACCTTATTGCTGTCTACAACTACCTGAAGGGAGGTTGCAGTCAGGTGGGAGTCAGTCTCTTCTCCCAGGCAACCAGCAACAGAACAAGGGGACAGAGTCTCAAGTTGTGCCAGGGGAGGTATAGGAGGAAGTTCTTGACAGAGATAGAGATTGCCTTTGGAATGGGCTGCCCAGGGAGGTGGAGGAGTCACTGTCCCTGGAGGTGTTCAAGAAAAGCCTGGATGAGGCACTTAGTGCCATGATCTAGTTGATTGGATAGGGCTGGGTGATAGGTTGGACTGGATGAGCTTGGAAGTCTCTTCCAACCTGGCTGATTCTATAAGAGGTTCTCCCATTTACACATCACAATCCCCTTTCCACCTCTTTCCTTAATGGAAACAGACTTTGTGCAAATCTAAGGATCAAATCACTCCTCTGAACTTGCCCACAGTATTCTCAATCACAGCACTCTTTATCCAGTTGATGACATCTACTTCCCTTTTGGGAAGAAATGCTGAAAGGTGTTAGATGGCTTAGGATAACTGGAATGTCTCTTCTGTTGTAGGTTATTTTGACAGAATAAGGATGGGAGAGGACCATACTACACCTTTTTTAGCAGACCTGTGAGGATGGTAATTTTCAAGTCAAGGTAGGAGGTGAGGATTCAATTGAAGGGGATGAAAAGGCAGTAACCTCTTTCTCCAGTATATCTTCTTATAAGGATTGTTGTCTACAATTTGAGAAGAAAAATCTTTCTCCTTTACCATTTTTTTCAGGTGAACTGCACGGCCTACACAATAGTCTGAAAGAGACATATCAAACAAATACCCTGCTAGCTCAGACCAGTGGTACATCCAGGTGTTCTGTTTCCAGAAATAGCAGTAGGATATGCTGTGTAGGAGCAATATTAAGAGTGCAAAACATTTTTCATTCTATTCCCTGCACTCTTCCACCATACAACTGCTGTATTAGCAATGTTCATCTCACAATTCTGACAGTATCTATCTAAATTCCAACTGTAATAAGAAATCCTTTCAAAAATTTTATCTTGGTATCTCAGTGATGATTTTATTATCTATAAGTAAAATGCAATCTGAGCATGAAAACTAGATGGATGTTCAAACTGAGACTGGGAAGAAAAAAAAGTGGCATATCTAAATGTTTGCTGAGAAGAGAAAGAGAAAGGTCAGTACACAACAGTGAGAATGTCAGAATGTCAAGGGAGAAAGGAGCTGACTCGCAGTTGAGACTCATGTTTTGAACCATAGATCTGATGAAGTCTGATTGAAGAATAAACAAAGATTTGAGATCCCAGCTGCTACAGACACAGCAAGGCTGAAGGGTTTGAACTGCATAAACCACAGCATAATAATTGCATGGCAGATAGCATTTTTTTTTTTTTTGGTGGCTTCTGAGGTTCTCTTGAAATAAGAAAAGAATGAAAACAGAGTATGGTGCTGGAGGCCACTCTGCTTCAGCTCTGGAGACAGGGTAAGCTCTGTACTTGCTTCAAGTCAGTCTAAATGTCGCCACATAAAACTGCTCAGGTTTTTTGTTGGTTTGTTTGGTGTTTTTTGGTTTTTTTTTTTTTTTTATTGGGGGTGGTGGTGGTGGTGGTGTGCTAATTCTGAAACTACACCAATGTGCCTAGTCCCTTGATATGTTTGATGCTTACATTTCCCATTAACATTAGCGGAGATCTAAGACATTTGCAGAGACATGCATATTATTTAAACTGCCATGGAGGAGCTTCTACATATCCTGCTTATCATCCCATGCTGACACTTTGCAGGGTCCCAAACTGCACTAGATTTCTATAGGTAAACAAACTGATAACTCTTTTCCAGCCTACCCACTCCCCCCAACATATATTCTCTCATTCATAAAATGAAGACTGCAAGTTGCCATCTTGCACTCTTTTTTAATATCAAGTTCTGACAAACTCAGTCTCCTTAAAACTGAGAAATTGTGGGTTCAGTAGCTGCTTACAAATCCTTAACTGGGTAATGCCTTGATGGTATAGATGCTCTCAG
Organism: Eubucco bourcierii; assembly: GCA_013396675.1. Taxonomy (NCBI): domain Eukaryota; kingdom Metazoa; phylum Chordata; class Aves; order Piciformes; family Ramphastidae; genus Eubucco; species Eubucco bourcierii. Next base: position 212,983 of record VWZE01004416.1, read on the forward strand.
TCTGCCTAATATCTGCACAAGCACAAGTAGAAATCATATACGTGTGCATGCGTTTGTGCTCTTAATGAACTCCTGGAGTTCAAATTCCTTTACTCTTACTTTCTCATCCAGTGCATGACCTCTAATTTCTGTTTGTAAAGGATGTTCCAGACTCTGGTTTTTATTCAAGAAAGCTTAAAAAATTCATCCACCCAAAAGTGCCAGTCTTCTTTCTGTAAACAATAATTTAATTAGATTATTTCTTGAGCTTGTCATAGCATGCCATTCTGCAAACCTCCTCATGTTATTGTCCTGGTATAAATACATCCTCAGCTCATTTGCTCAAATCTGACTGTTGGCAATCACAGCAGGAGCTGGAAAATAATGAATTTGATCACGCAGAAGGTAAAGAGTCTAACCTAGCTTGCAGAGAGACTTTCTAAGTACAATGCTTCCATTAACCCCCTAATGACATCCTGAAATGAATGTTTTCAAGCCAGAGCATAAATATAACAGCAGCAAGCCTGTTCCTGCTGGAAATAGGGTATGTTCATAATACTGATAACTTCCCCTGTGACCCAAGGTAGAGTGTGGGGTTTTTTTTGTCCATTGGCTCCCAAGACTTGCAAGTAGAAGAGTTAACACTCAGATAGGGCTCATGGGAGTCAGTGCCTTTTTCAGTGAAATGTTTAAGTTAGCTGAGCTTGGCTGTGGAGGGAAGCAGGTGCCTCCACAGGAAGAGTCAGCGGATCTCAGATATTCCTCACAGGGTGAAATGAATTGCTGTATTGCAGTAATTTTAATTTGGAAGTCTCAAATTAATTCAAACTCACAACAGCCCCCTGGTGTGCAGCTGAGAAGTGGTTTCTTTGAAAACAGAAACAGAGGAAAAAGGATGTTAAACTGCTTGTCTTGGGCATCTAGTGAATCACCAACAGCTGGCAACTCATTTGACAAGTCCTGGCTCCACACTGCAGTGATAGGAGCTCTCTTTGAATCCTAAATACTGCCCCTTTGGAACACAGAGACCCTGGCAGGCAATCAAACGAGTGTCTGTAGACTGACGAGGCTCCTCACTTTGGCAGTAAGGACCCACAGGATCCTCTCTGGGTGGTCACTGTGGATCTGGATGGGGAGAGTGGACAAAATCTGCAGCTAAGCAGCCGGAAACAATGCTGAAAGTACATGAATAGAGGCTGAATCTCCATTATATGAAGGGTTTTTCAGCTGCTCTGACAGAATAAAAGATCATTAATATAGAGTGAAAATATTCCTGTGTAATGTCCCCTGGCATAGGCCATCTCAGTGTCGGTGTAGCTGCAATACACTCCCATGCAACTGCTCACCAATTCCAAATTTAGTCTCTGCCTAGTGTGTATGTTGCTGGTATAGAAAGGAGCCAAAGGTGTTGATCACGCTGTACACCTACTGAGAATCTGCTTCAGGAAATGCAATACTTATTTTATCGCTCACATTTCAACTGCTGCAGGCAACTGAGCATATGCAGCCCCTGGGAGCTGTGAAACTCAGTTCATGGCTAGGGGAAATTCCTGTAAAGAAATTAACTGATTGATGGATAGAGATGAGCGCTTGCTGAATGGGGGCAAGGGCAAAGGTAGGAAAATTCTACTCTGAGGTTGTCTCAAAATAATAATCACGGGGCTGTATTTCTGGATTCTTAGTCTAGGGAGGATTTATCCTTCTTTTATATTTATATTAAACCTTCTTTTATATGGCAAGTGCTCAGAGAAGCAATTCTTCTGACAAACTGCAACAATGTAACATAATATTCAGCATTTTTCCTAAGCACCAGCTCCTTGGGTTATATAATAGAATCTCTGGTTTTGATAAAACAAAGGGGAAAAAAAAAAATCTAACGATGAAACAGCTATACAGAAAAGTCAGAGAGTGTCAGACATGAAAAGCTCCAATTTTAGAAAGCTGGTAATTTGGTTTGGCTTTAGATCTTAGAATTTTTTGGGTTTTTAAATTATTTTTGGGAATACACTCATCACTTCACTAATGCTGCTGGAGTAGTGGATAAATAATGGCAGGAATCTAAACAGGTTATAGTTGTTCACGCTACAAAGTCCGTGGGAAAAAAACATATCTGCTTCTCTATCAGGATTGTTCAGGAGAACAGTAACAAGAATAAAGCAGATCTCCATGCTGTATCCCAGAAAGTCTCTGGGCCATAAAATGTGACAAAACAAATCCAAAGGCATCCCTTCCTCTCTGATGGAAACCACTGAGGCATGCCTGCAAGCCTAGAGCAGCTCCATGCTCAGAGCTCCATTCTTCTTGTGAGAACACATTCCAAAAGCCACAGCTTATGTCAAGGCTCAGCAACTCACAACCACACAACTACTACATAAGCCATGAAATTTGTCATGCGAACACTGAGGACAGTAATAGTCTGTGAACTGGGAAGAAATTTGAATAGGTCCCCAACACACCTGAGTGAATGGAGGAATGAAATTGTGCTCCTTGTCTGTGCAGTCACAAAAAACCTACTCCCTTGCAGAGCAGCCAGCTCCCATGGCTCCTGGGTACTAGGAAAGCACTGCTCATCTCCTTTGCACCTTCCTACCACCCCTTCCCAGCATTCAACTCCACTTGCTCAGAGTCCCAGAGGTGTAACTGCTACAAATTAATCTCCAGGACCAAAAGCTTAGCTATGGTTAAAATTGTCTGTGAATTTTGCCACAGTGCCCTTCATTTTAGGGAAAGTAGGTTCAGTTATAAAGAGAAGCAGAAGCACTGTTCACCAGAGTGGGAACAAGGTTAACGGACAGGAAATTGTGATGGCTCTGAATAAAAGTGACTGCATAGGTAAGATAGTATGAATAAAAACCAGATCAGCCAACGCAGTGACACCAAGGAATGTTGTCAGATAGCAATTTCTCTTTATGTACCTCAATGAGGTGATCCAGATAAAATAGGATTTAGAACCTATCATCCTAAAGCTTGCCAGCACTTAAATTACTGCTAAGGGTAAGACCACATAGGCCCCGATGATTCTACCATCACCTGTTTTACACAAAATTTGCAGTAAAAAAAAAAGAAAAAAAGAAAAAAACAGATTTGGTTTGTGGGGGTTGTTGCGGTTGTTGGGAAGAGTGGTCTTTTCAACCTGGGTGTTCAAAGAACCTGAGATCTTTTCTTAAAAGCAGATGCTATTAAGTTGGAAAGCCTTGGACAAACAACTGGGACATTTATGGCCTGATCCAAGAAGTACAGGACAGTTTTGCATGCACAGGTAGATAAGGATTCCCCTGGCTTAAACCTGTATTTTTTAATACACCCCAGTGTCTAAATTACAAATTATTTTACTCTGTATGGATCACTTCCAAAGCTGGTAGAGTTGAGTAGATTTGCTGGGTTTTTCTGTAAATGAATATCTCACTTCTTTGTAAAGCTCTTTTTAAAAATCAGCCTAAATGATTTTGCCAAGTCATTTACAGCTGCTCCAGATACAGCTGTATGAAATGTGACTTCTGATGTCACCTATGCCCTATGAAATGTATGGCTAAGTCATTCTGAGATCCACTAAAATGAAAGAACCTACATAAGCAAAAAGATGATGTTTCAGAGCCTTAACATTCAGGGCCAAATTCACTAGTGGACTTCTGTCAGTTTAGTCCAGAGAAAGAGTTATAACAATGGCGTTGTTTTTTTTTTTTTTTAATGTCTGTATAAAGTGACAGAAAAATCTTTAAGTGGACCAAAAGTTTAATTCCCCTGTCTTATAGTTCAGATGTCACATAATTATTTTGATCTAAAATCATATTAGCACCAAATAGATTTCTTCTGAAGTTTACTTCCCCTATGTATTTGCCCATAATGACCTTCCAAATCTCCTGACATTTTTTGTTATAATTTCCTCTTTTCCAATAGCTTCTGGACTTTTTCTTTGTGAAGGTCCAATTTTACTTTTAGATGAACACATATAATGCAGGGATTTAGTAGCTCAGTTTGTTTTTCCTATTTCTTATTATAATTTTGTCTTCTTACACACAACCCTGAGTGTCTGCAGTCCCAAACTTGGAAATTACAGCTCAATACTCAAAATAAAGCAAATTTGTTTGCTGCACAGGTTGTTGAGCGAGGCCATGGAAGGAAATGGCAAAGGACAAAGAGCAGAGAGGAAAGGTAAGAAAAGAAAGGCAAGACAAGGCAGGGAGGAAGGTGGGAAGGAAGGAGGATACGAAGGAATTGATGCTAAAGAAGTCTTAGCCTAATATAGTAGCGGCTTAGTAGTAGTGAAACAATCTATTGCCAAATAATGTCTTTTTAATTAGACCTTTAATGATTAAGCCTGAAGGAATTTTATAGTAATTTACTTTCATACTATTTCAGAGGTTCATTTACTTCATTTGACATAGACCTTGATAGTCATTTTCTGTCTTTGACTTTGGATGAATTCTGACTGTGCTTTTCTAACCCATTACCCCTGCTCCTGCAAGTCTGGGTCTGCTTTGAATCAATTACAATTTATCTTTACTTAAACCCCTGAACAAATAAAAAGGAGAGAATCAATAGAGAAGAACAAACCTGCTGCACATGTTTCTGTGAGGTAAACAATCCTTCCTTACTTAAAAATTACCTTTAAAACGTGGAGTAAAAGCAGCAAAGCAGAAGTACAGGGAGATAGTTTTCTTTATGGAGGGAATCACTACAGTTCAAGTTAAACAAAACAACAGATTTTCACCAGCATGTTACACTCCAGCAGGTTTGCACACAGATGCCAACACATAGAATCTCATCATGTCACTCATGAGGACCTATGTCCCCATGAACAGGCCCCATGAACATTCTTTGGCTTCCTTTCTAGCACAGTCTTCAGGACTCAGAAAACAGAAGATGTATATGTGTGGGTCAAAAAGAGTGAGTCAACTGTGAAGTTACTAAGAAGTTTCTAGCACACTTAGTACTCTGGAAACCACAGTTTCCTAGTCATCTCAGGTGACTAGGATCTATTTCAAATGTGAACTCACTCATGCTACACCTATCTCAGGAGCATTGGAGCAGTGCCCATTGTTTTCCTAGCAGATTGTCTTATTTTATTAAGCATTATAATAAAATTGTTTGGAAGATATCTCTGGCCTTAAAACCCTGTTATTAAAATAACCTACCTCAGATGGTTTTGCTGGGGAACTAATTCCGTAACTTTCTCTGCCCAGGTCAAAGTGCTGTATTATTTAAAAACCTATAAGGAATTCCCTTGTCCAACAAGTCTTGAAGGACAATGATGACAATGCTACACAGTTATATAAAATAGGATGGGAGACTAACATCTCCGGTCAGAAACTAAGATTGAAGTTGGATTGGCAGAGTCTAAACAAGTATGTTCAGAGGAACTTCTGAAAATAAACCTCTATTTCTTTGCTTCAAGGCATCCATCTCTCTATCCATCCATGTATAAGAGAAAGACAGGGTGGATGAGATCAGCTGGGCCTTTACTCTGTCGTTGCAATACCAGGTAACTATGGAGACATTTTGTCTAGAAGTACTCACAAAACCTCGGCTCCACAAGTCATCTTTACACAGCGTAACAATGCAGAAGTACAAAGGAGCAAAAGCCAGCAGAACTACACAATACAGCAGAAGGGAACAGGAGAGGTCAAGGACTTCATCACTTCAATTGCAGAAGTATTCAGGTGAAAATATTCTTTCTGTGTAGTGGGCTGTACCCCAAACTACAGTAACAAAAGAGGGAAATTAACCCAGCTTCTCCTCATGCAAAACAGAAAAAATATCCTCCAAATCATACATCTGTTAATGAGTTTAACCCAAGCTGTATGAATAAAACTCTGGAACAAGACATCTAACGCTTGTAAGGAGCACCAGTGTGCTTCTGGCCATCATCCCATCAACCGGTCTCTGCTGGTTGACAGTTATTGATTTCTATGAAACCAAGTCATGTGCCAGGCACAGGAGGCCAAGGGTGGAAGATATTATTTATTATAAACCCATACCCAACGTATGGGTTTGGAAAAAAAACATCATGAAACAGAAGTTGACCAAGACTCAACTGACTGAGGTCTATTTGTAGCACTGGACTGGATCCAGCTACATGGTATGTGTATCCAGACAATGGTAATAGCACCACCTTTGCCATTACTGTGCCCCTACACTGAGCAGTGGGAAGGGCAAAAGAATGACAAGTACATACTACTTCATCCAAGCTTCATGCAAGATCTCATTAAAGACCAAAACTAGCAAGAGCACATGATAACCTCTATCAAATAATTATTGATAGCCGTGTTTTAGAATCACAGAATCATAGAATGGTTAAGGTTGTAAGGATCATCTAGTTCCAACCCCCTGCCATAGGCAGGGACACCTCCCACTAGTACAGGTCACTCAAGGTCTCATCCAATCTGGCCTTGAACACCTCCAGGGAGGGAGCAGCCACAACCTCCCTGGGAAACCTGTTCCAGTGCCTCACCACCCTCACTGGAAAGAACTTCCTCCTAATATCCAGTCTATATCTCCCCTCTGCCAGTTTAAACCCATTGCCCCTTGTCCTGTCATTGCAAGACCTTGTCAATAGTCCCTCCCCAGGCTTCCTGTAGGCCCCCTTCAGATACTGGAAGGTTACTATCAGGTCCCCTTGAAGCTTTCTCTTCTCCAGGCTGCAGAGTCCCAACTCTCTCAGCCTGTCCTCATAGGAGAGCTGCTCCAGCCCTCTGATCATCTTCCTGGTCCTCCTCTGGACCTGCTCCAACACTTCCATGTCCTTCCTGTGCTGAGGGTTCCAGAACTGCACACAGTACTCCAGGTGGGGTCTGACAAGAGCAGAGTAAAGCAGCAGAATCTCTTCCCTTGCCCTGTTGGCCACGCTTCTCTTGTTAATGTTTTTTCATTAACAAATCTTCTTTGTTGCAAGTATTTTGATTTTACCTTGGTAGGAAGGGTGTTCATTATCACAAAATTGTGTATTCAAGTAGACAAAATAGATTTTTAAAAACCTCTTTGGCTGAAGTGTTTTGCTGCACCAAAAGACACAGAGCAAGGATACTGCCATCCATCAGAACACTGGAGGATATTGAGCAATTTTCACTCTTAATGATTTGTGTTCTTTCCCGCAGAAACTCAGGCTCTCTGAGGTGGAAAAAACCCGATGATACTGACCACCCCACACTTGAAAAGTGAACTCCTGAACCCTGGGAAAAAGAGAGTTCGCTGTTCTCAGAGTGAAACAGAAGGCAGTCGAGTTCAATAAAGCTACATGAAGAGAAACAGATTCCCAAAGATATTTCAAGCTCCTACATTTCAAAACATCCTTTATCACAGAACACTCAGTAATATGCAGAGAACAATGCTTCAGTACCAGGGAGATGGAGAAAACTCACACCCATTCGTGATTATAGAATAAAGAAGAAATTCTGCTTCTGTAGGTTCAGATGTCAGTTTTACCAGAGATACTGTCTGTGTCTTTTGCCAAGTCACATGCCCTGCTATTGAAGCACTTGCTTAACCTACCTGCTTCCCACCAGCCATATCCATTAGTTTCAGTATGTGCCTGGGTTAACTTCAAGAACATGCTTAGTATTCTACAAGAATTTAAAATTGCTGATAATAAGGGGTAGGCTGAGACACATGATTAAGTTTTGCTGAATCATCCTTAACATGATCAAACCACCTTGCAGGAAAAGAGCTTTAAAAAAAAAACCATTGCTCTCTCATGGGGAAAAGGTACATTTGCTGGGTTAAGATTTGAGGCACAACAGCATTGGAAGATACTAGTAAACTCATCCTCTTTTGTTACATTGCCTCCAAAAGTACTAATTTTCCTAGCCTCTTCTAAGAGCAAATAAGTGGGGAATCTTCTGCTCATTTATTGAGGAACTTGCCCACTTTTTCTGCATTGTCAGAAACTTTAGATGTGCCTGGATCTCTCCTCTGACTATGGTAAGGAGCTTAAAACTAAATCGTTCTTGCAATACCCCTGATATGCCTTAATTTAGATAGAATCATTTCTGTCAAAACTGGCAGAAAAATCCCACATTTTGTCAGACATGAGCTGCTTATGATTAGCAGACTTCCATTACTCCTTTTGTTGAAATACTCTGGTGTAATCAACAGTCAGTTTAAACTCCTTATTTCTCAGTTGCACTTGATTACTCCCTAACTTACCCCTAAATCACTCCCCTTCTTCAGTCTTTACATCCATATCTATATTTTTATAGCTTTCTCCTCATTTACCCATGATTTCATAACTGAGTAAGATCAGAACTCTTTCAGACCAATCTCCGTAATAAGCCAATACTTTCCAAAGCAATCTCAGTGCAAATAGTTTACTCCAAAGACCCACCCCCCTTAAAACAATTTAATGAATAATGTGCCTGTAGGGGTCTAGTTCAGATATCTGTGGCATATCTCTAGAGAGAGATGTGACTAGAAAGAGGAGACAAAAATGGGAACAGAAAACTATTTTAGAAAAAATTTTGCAAAGTCTATGGGGAGTATCAGAGAGGAAAGGGAGTTGGCAGAAGGAACAGCTCTCGCCTGTAAGCCATGAGCAAAGAAATCATAGAATCATAGAATGGTAAGGTTGGAAGAGACCTCAAGGATCATCTAGTTCCAACCCCCTGCCATAGGCAGGGACACCTCCCACTAGCACAGGTCACTCAAGGCCTCCTCCAACCTGGCCTTGAACATCTCCAGGAAGGGAGCATCCACAACCTCCCTGGGCAACCTGTTCCAGTGCCTCACCATCCTAAATGTATTCTTCTGTCACATTTGGTGATCCAGGACCCAGCAGCAGAAGCAGTTGACTATTAGCTTTACCTAGCAGGTATCCAGCAATACAACATTCTAAAGATATAGCCCTTTGATATTTCCTTTTTGATTATAAACTTATCCTATGCTAGCAAGCACTAAAAAGCTGTTACTGGCTAATAATCCTGCAAATCAAGGCTACTGCTGACATCCCTGAATTGAATCAGTGTTATTCGTAGCCATCACAGCATATAAACCTCTGGCCTAGTACTCAGATGTGTCATTTCTTTCCTGCATAATAGTAAAGAAAAAATTATTTTGGTTGAGACGTGGATGGTGTTTTGATGGAGAAAATGATAGCAAACATCAACACATCCTCAGGGACATCCAATACCAGGAGTATCCTAGCAGTGCTCTGTTTTGTGACTATCTCCATTACTGGAAGTTCGTAAAGACCAGCCAAAAATAGTATCGACTATCTAAGCTTTCCTCTAGGCAAAAGACTGTCAAGGCAACTTCTCCAGGTCCCTTCTGGGATGGTCTTAATCTGTTTTGGAGATAGGCAGCTGTAAGTTGGAGCTCTTCCAGTCATCTCATTGCACAAGCCTAAAGAAGCTCAGTACAGCAACCAAATGAGATCAGTAAAAGGAAACACTTGGAAAGACAAATAGACAATGCCCAGATGCAAAGAGCCTGCATACTCTGTCAAAAGCACCTGTACTAATTTTTTGGAAACCTAATTTCACTTCCTTTCACATAAGTTTTTGATCTCTCTCTGTATGCTTTAAGTGGATGAACATTTGTAACAATCACAGAGAAAGGAAAAACCTCAAATTTATGGTCGGAGATACAGAGGAAGCATCTCTGCATCTTCATATCTATCACTAGAGACCATGACAATCGCCTAAGAAAATGAAATCTGCTCTGAAAGCCTGGAGAGGGATAAATGACGAAGCACCTAGCAGAACATCAACTATATTAGGAGATGGAGAAGAGAAAGGTCTGCATGATAAGACTTCCTAGAAAGGGAATTGATGTGATAATGAATGATTTGACCATATGAAATACTTATTTCTTTCAGAGCAAAATTTGCTAACTGAACACACCCTTAGAAAATAAGGAAAAGAATAATGCAGATATAATTTGTGTCATGATTCTCCAAATATCTGAATAGTTTCTATTCAGTAATGGTTTCTGTTTCTTCTACTAAGGTAGCTATTAAGACATTCTTATTTCATTGAAGAGGAACAAAACCAAAAGTGGATTAAGTGAGCTACCCGAGTGTGCACAGAACTGTTGCATGATAGGATCACTTGATAGATACCAAGCAAAAAGACTGGCAGCAGCTGAACTGAAAATTAATCCCAGGTCACTTGAATCCAATTTACCAGATTGAATTTTATCAAACTGTTACTGGGATTTCAAGACTAAGAAGTGTACTTGTGTTCTACACATTTCATTTGTTGCTAAATAAATAAGGTAGAAACAAGTTCAAGACCTAACTACTCAGGCTGGGGACAACAATCTATCCCTAAATCCCACAGTTTACATTAGAAAACAGACAGATTATCTACCTTGCAGCAAAAGCAGCCTTAGCAACAGCCTAGCAACACTAGCACAGAGAAAAGCAGTAGCTGCTGGTTATCCAGATGCTAACTTGCAGGGACGAGCCAGCTCTGCAGCCTCCAATGCTCAAACTGAGCCTCAGCCTTGTCTTTCTCTCTCAGCCCTGGAAAAGCAGGAAGTTCTTGTCAGTAAAGCAGTGGATATTCAAAATATGTTAAGTATTTTGTCTAAATTTTGTTTTTCCCTTGTATTCTGCCTCATCTGGTAGGAAACTTACCAGCCACACGTATTATTATTATTACTACTAGTACTACTATTATTATTATTGTTATAATGTTACCACGGCCAAAATAGGTATGGGATGGATAAGGATATTAACTTTAGATACCATGAGTAGTTGTCCCAGGTTGGGAACTATGGGGTTAAAAAAGTCCTCTAGGGACTTGAAGATTGTTATTCAATCCCATAATTCTGCTTTCTCTTCATAAGCTCATGGCAAGGCCAGCCTGTTCTCCTTTCCTCCCCCTCCAGCCTTGTGTCGGGCAGGAGCTGCGTTATCAGGACAAACATGTAAGGATAGTCCTGGTTTGGGGCCTCCAGAGGCTGTGCTTAGGCCTATTGGATGGCAGACACATGGGGGGCAGGGGAGGATTGGAGCACAGGGGATGATAGATTTAGTTTTGGGTTGGGAAAAATTCAGGGGGTTTATTTATGGATTCTGTATCTGCTTTGTAATTTCTATCTGTAACACTCTCCAAATATAATACTTTTTTTTTCCTCCAATTCATTTGAGAGCTTCACTCTGTTGGCTCTTTAAACCCACAACAGTAGTATATATTGAAAAACGTCCTTTCTGTGGACTTCAAGCTTAGAAACCCGAAGGTAGCACCTTCCAGGCAGAAAGTGCTATGAAAACCAGCTAAAAGTAGGAGCAAAGTGAGAAATTTAAGAAAAGTACTTACTTTGTCTGTCCAGTTGTGGTATCTTTCTTTGTGTAATATCAACTCTTTATCATAGACTAGACTATTTCAGTTAAAAGGGACCTAAACCAATCATCTAGTCCAACTACCCAAACACTTCAGCACTGACCAAAAGTTAAAGTATGTCATTTAAGACATTGTCCAAATGTCTCTCAAACATTGAGCAGGCTTGGGACATTGACCGCCTACGCCTTCAGGAAAACTGTTCCCCTTCAGAACGGTTCTTCGAAAGCTCTGCACATGAACAGCTGGGTTTTTACATCATAACACTGTAAAGGACTGTATTGGTTATGCTTAAAGAATTGATTTCTGTTGGGATCATTTTTGGTACAGAGGTCACTTTTTGTAATTGCCACTGTGGATGTTTCATGTGTTTGTTTGTTTTCCAGTCCAAGCACCCCGTAAGTCAACTTATTTAAATTGTCACTGTAATTGCTCAGCGTTGGCTATTTAAGCAGTGAAAAATAGCCTGTTCAGATCCTACATCCCCGATACAATCCAATCTACTTCATTCGTATTTCCCATTTCCAATCTTTCTCTCAACAGATGTCAGATTTGAGTACCCACTGGACTGAATGTGAAGCATCAGATCCACTCAGGGTGCTTAATCCAGTTCCCACAGTGACATGAAATCACACAACAGAAGTGAAATAGAAGAGTGTTGCCATTTGTGTCATCCTGAAATATAACTCTCACAGCCTGCAAATGGCTTGCTTTAGGATGACAGTGTTCAAACCTTATTTCATTCACCAGTTTAATGCAGACATTTCCAGTTTCAGTTGCTTTCTGAAAAGATTATTTCTTCCAAACCACACCACATACAAAGGAATGAGTATAATACAAGCGACTTTTCACTGTATGTCCAAGTATTGGAATGAAGCTGCCAAATATCTCATTTTTTAAACCAAACTATATTACATTTGAACACAAGCTGTCAACAGCTGAAAGTGTTGTAACCTGTTCAATACAGTTGAATGCAAAATGTGGAGTTTTTTTTCCTGTTTTACAGAAGATAAAGAAGATAACGTTGACATTTAGAACTTTTAGACGATACCTCACTTCATCCACATTTTGGACCTCTGTAAAACTGTGCAGATGCTAACACTCAACATTTCTGATCTCCACCAGAATCCCTCTTTATTCTATGTCTCAGTAATACTATTCCATTAGAGAGGATGAGACAGTGTGCCTTGACTCACATGTATATAATAAATATACATATAAATATATAATGTATAATTCCTTGACTGAGTGTGCCTCAAATAGAGCAGAGCAATGAAAAATGTAATGACCACTGAGAGCAGAAGTAACTATTTCCATGATCACCAAGTTTTTCTTATAAAACTCCTCATTTAAAATATACTTTAACATATATATTTCCTTTAGGATCGATTTTTGAATTGCTCTTCCTATATACCAAAATACCAGGCAGCTTTTACTGGGGTCATATCTGGAATCAGTGTGCTGGTTTGAGGCTAATTGGAATATTTTAATAGAGAAAATTGCACTATAGGCTGTGAAAGGAAAACATCATGATGTCTACTTCACTCATACGCTTGCTGCAGAATTGTTTGGGAACACTAACCAAAACAATAGATAAGTCAGTTGCTCTCTGTCGCTTGCTTGAGCAGGAGCTGCTGGTGGGATCTAGTAGCTTCTGGGCTCTGGCTCCTCTGCTGATTAATCCTCACTAACCACTTTTCTTCTAACCCCCTTGGCCGATCCTCCTAATTTACCTTGCACGTAAGGCAAACCTTGGGGTAAGGTACAGGGGTGGGGAGAAGGTGGAAGGGTGGTTGGGAGCCCCTCCTGGGGTCTCTGATTTCTGGGAGGGGAGTTGTGTTGCTGTATTACCTTTTACTTGTATATTTCTGTAAATATTGTGTATATAGTGTAAATATCTGCTGTACATTGTGCAAAGCTGTAAATATAGCTTCATCATTTAACTTCCAGCCGACTGAGTGCTAGTCTGGGTCATTTTACAAAGTGTGGGGGGTGGGGGAACTCCCAAACCTTCACAATCAGTGATAAAGACTAAGAAAATTTACACAGTGGGTGTGAAAAAGGTTGTGGATCCAGATAAGAGTTAGGAAGAAGGGAGAGTGTTTATCTGAAAATCATTAAGTGCAAATGCTGCAATCTTAGTTTAACAGGATCACAGTTAGTTCCATGATGCTATTTCCCTTTAACATCTAGACCTGAAAGTATAGCAATCCTTTGTGCTATTTAAAGACTGCTATCCGCACTGCTGTATTTTTTTCACCCCTTCTTGTAGGAAGGAGGTGAGTTATAGCACAACCTAAAACCTCCAGATCTGGCTCTTCTGTTAGACCCAGCATAATATAGGTCTTAGGGAAACTACTGAAATAGCTGAAAAGAAAAAAAAAAAACAACAAACAAACAAAAAAACCAAAAAAAAACAAAAAACAAACGAAAAAACCCCAAACCCTGACTATCAGACCACCCATAGCATTCATTGCAGAGAAGCAGGAACAGGACTATGACAGTCCCATGCATTTGTAGGGATGAAGCTACTGTTACTTCACTTGGGAAATCAGAACCTGCAGTTGTGAATAAGCACAAACTGAAAGAGACAAGAAGGAGAAGGAGAAGGATCAGAGCTTGCTGTTAAAAAGCACTTATTTACTGTCTTTATTTAGTAGGAAAAATGTTAGATTTCTGTGCAGCTCAGATTCCCAGTTCTGCTTCTGGCTTGTGCTTGTGAAATCCAGTATAAATTCAGAAAAGATTTAACTGTAAAGCTACACCTTAGAAAAGAGTATCTGTCCCCTTCTTACCAGTGAAAACACATAGCAGGGCAAGCAAAAAAAAACAAAAAAAAAACCCCAAACACACACACCCCCCCCAAAAAAACCCACAACAAACAAACAAAAAAACCCCAAAACAACACAAACAAACAAACAAAAGCCCCAACCAAACAAAAAAAACACAAACCAACAAAAACATGGAAAGAAAAACAATACATAAGAGATAAAAAGTACTGAATAGAAGTCAGGAAAAGAAGCAAGATCTGCTGTACTGTGAATCAATCTCATACTTAACTAGCACATTCAGAACAGGTAAAGTTAGTCGAGATGAGATAAAATATGAGAAGGAATATATTTGTGAGGAGCATAGACATGGCTAAATGATGCACCACTTTGACTTCAGCAAGCTTTTGATTTACGTCACTCTGAGCTGGCATAGCCACCAGACATACTGATTTGCTGCTATTAGAACCGCAGAGGCAACAAACATCATTACAGGCTTCTCTGTGCATCATGGAAAGGAAATATCTTTTCTAAGCCTCCTGAGATGATTAGTGATACTTTTTTTTTCTCTTGGAAAAATTCCATTTTTCTTAAAGTAAAATAAATTCTCAAAAAAAAAAAAAAAAAAAAAAAAAAAAACAAAAAAAAAAAAAAAAAAACAAAAAAAAAAAAAAAAAAACAAAAAACAAAACAAACAAACCCAAAAAACCAAAAACCCCAAACAAACCAACCAACCAGAAATTTTGGGTTTTAGCATGAATGTTTTTTTCAGGGCACAGTAAATTACACCTTGACATATGAATTTTAAAGATGAAATCAGAATCTGTTCTTCATTCTAATCTAAATACACAGGAGAAAATTGTATTGATTAAATCATTAATTATTCCATGGCACCTTCTTGATAATATATATTTGTTATTATCTCTTCATAATACATTCTTTAATGTTAATAAATTCTAAACTTCAAATATTTTCCTATTAAAAAAAAGGCATAATGCATCATTCAGATCAAGATTGGATTCATAATCATAGAATCATAGAATCATAGAATGGTA
>VWZE01004417.1:17392-27799 GCA_013396675.1 Eubucco bourcierii
AGGGAGGAGAGAGAGGAGACAAAAAGGAAAGGAACAAAAATAAAATACGAAAAAAGGTGCCTTTTAGCTGCACACACTCAAGCGGGAAAATTACAGCCTCGGATTTTCAACGCTGCTGTTAATGCTGTGTCAGCACCTCCAGCAAACCTCGCTGCTCAGCAGTTTGTAAAAAGTTCACTCCCAGCTGGAACTTGGCACCCAGAGCCCCCAGAAACAAAGGTGCGAGGAAGAAAAAAGCAAGAAACCCTCCGAGCAGCTGCTTGATGGTGAAGGAGGGGCAAAAAAGGGGCAGCTACACCGCACACGTCGGGACGATTCGGAGTCCTGAATCCCGATCCTGGGTATCCCCCACCCTAAATGACATTTAGCGAGACGAGCCGTCAGGGCCGCGTCGGGCTCGCTCCTCTCCACATCCATGCCATCGCAGGATTTGCCCGCCCCGCTGTGCCCCAGACAGTCCCTGCCCTGGCCCTCGGCTGCTTTCACCTCCTCGAAGGGCGCGGCCACCAGAGCAGCCTCCCAGCTCTTGACCTCCGCTCCCGCCGAAGCGACCCCGCTGGGCTTGGGCCGCTTCGGACCCATGGCGGTGGCCGGCGGGCGGCCGGGCGGCCAGGCGGGCAGGCACCAAGGCAGGCACCAAGGCGTCGCCGTGGCGACCGGCTCGCGCGAAGCCCGACGCCTTCCGGGCGCGCCAAGCGGCGGGGCGGTTGGTGTCGTACCGGCCCTCCGGCGGCCCGCCGGCTGCGCTTGGGCTTCTCCGTCAGAGGGCCCCGCGATTGCTCGGCGGAGCCCCTTCGGGGCTGTGGGCGGCCCTGTCGCGTAGCTTGGCCGCTGCCGCAGTGTGTTAGCGGGGGGCGCCTGGTGGGTCGCCAGAGCTTTGCTTTGCCTTACCGCTTGCGAGGCGAGCGGGCGGGCGAGCGGACCGCCGCCGCTACCTGGAGCTGCCTCCAGAGGAGAGAGGGCTTCGGTAAGGCTGCCCACCATGGGCGGTCGGGCGGTTCCAGGGGAACGGCAGCGGGCCTTAGAGAGTTCCACAGACCACCGAATTTAATGTCGCAGCCCAAAGGCTGCATAAAAGCAGTCCTCCGTGTGCCCGGGCAAACAAGTGAGCTGAGGCCGCGACGCCGGCTGTGGCCTGAGGCCGGGGAGTGTACAGGTGTGGGCGGCCAGGCCTGCACCCAGCCTCAAATCGCTCCCCAAATACTACCATATGTTAGTACACTGGGACCAGAAGGGTAGAGGGAGGCACAGTTGGGAGAAAGCAGGAGAGTTGCCAAGATAAAGAATTCATTACAGAGGAGTCATGTCGTGATCTCACACTGGAGACGAGTGAAATATTCTCTGTGATTTAACATTTGGTGAAAAGATCCTAAACCACATGCTGCCCTTCCCCCCATCCCTCTGTACCGAACAGCATTGCTTGGAGCTTCCAAATCTTTGTTTTAGTTTTGTCAGAGCTTTAAAGCCCTGCTGTGATACTGCTTTAGTCAGATTTTCATCCTGGGATGATACTGGCCTAGTGTATGTGCTGAATAAAAGATCTTTAATTACATGGTTTTAGTGGAGAAGTAAGAATTAAAGTTTATAGGGGGTGTAGCAGGCAATTCTTACCATCTCAATTTGCAGAAGGATGTCTTCTCTGGGTTTGCAGACAGTGATGTAGTTCATAACACAGGAAAGCTGCACGGTGTATTTGCCAACATCTATAAATGTTATCCCACTCCCACCCTGTTTTTTGGCCGCTGTCCATTTTTCCCTTTTTGAGGTTTTCTTTTGTTGTCCAAAAAAAAAAAAATTAAAAAAAAATGATGCCAGTTTTCAATTGTTCGCAGAAACAGGCAGTGTGACATTTCCACCATACTCTTGTTCTGCATTAAAGTCGTGGATATGCAACTTGTGCCTGCCGAGGAGCACAGAGAGAGTATGAGAAGGAGGAATGGGGCAGGCTCACCAGTTGATGCAGCAGAACAGCGGCAGAAAGCACAGATAGCAGTGCTAAATGTCCTTATAATGAACAACCTGCCTGATTTTTCATGGCTGAATTTTCGTGGCTGGATATAAACTTCAGCAGAACCAATGGGAGAGGGTTGTGCCCCTGGATTCTAGTGGTATGGGTAGAGATGTGCACTCCCACGATGTCTGTGGGAGCTGGCAACAGCTTCGTTATACCCACACCTGGATCTCTATGGTCAGGATTGTTAGGAAGGTTGAAAACCAGCAAGCTTGGTGTCAGCCTACAAATGATGCTGAGAACATGAACAATAGCTGTGAGAACTGTGAGCTGGCCTGTTTGTTGTGTGTTTGCTTGAATGTGTAAAGATTATTTGAAAGAAGTGATTTTGTTCTGCTGATTATGATTTTAGTAAGTGCATTTAGATAAGTTTATTGTGGTTGGATGCTGCAGCAGATGGCAAGCAGGATGGCAAATCACTGAAAGGTTATACTATTCATCTAAAATTACATCCAGCACTCTCTCTAACAGAGAAGAGAAGGATATTATGTATGATCTCTATTACAAAGAGCCCCAGTATAATGTAAAATAAGTTCTCCAGTAGTCAGCCAAAGGTGTCTCCTGCTTGGCTGTCTGTCTGTGTCCATTTGGTTGTGCTGCCAAAGATGCATGTAAGCCAAATTGTAAATCAGACCACTGGAACTCTCCTGGCTAAATCCTCCAATGGAGAGAAGAGACAAAATAAAAATATTGGGAAACTACAGCCTTTGTTCCCTCTAAATGGCCTGGATTGCAAAACACCTCATTGTCACCCAGCTATCTGAGAAAAACTTCATTTTCCTTCTGATAACTAAAAGATGGAGTTGCAGCAGTCTCAGAACTTCTGTTAGTAAAACTGAATGTAATTCTGCTATCCTCATAAGCCACAGACGAGAGGAATAAGATAACTCAGGATTTAAGAGACAGTTCATAGGTTGGGGGTACCTGCTGCACAAAAGAGGGATGTCCAAATGTAAGCTTGGCATTTCTGTGTAGCAAAACTCGATCTACTGTTAGTGGAAGAGTTAATGGGCTTGTAGAAGCATAGAATCGTAGAATGGTAAGGTTGGAAGGGACCTCAAGGATCATCTAGTTCCAACCCCCTGCCAGAGGCAGGGACACCTCCCACTAGTACAGGGCACTCCAGGCCTCCTCCAACCTGGCCTTCAACACCTCCAGGGAGGGAACCTCCCTGGGCAACCTGTTCCAGTGCCTCACCACCCTCACTGGAAAGAACATCCTCCTGACATGCAGTCCAAATCTTCCCTCTGCCTGTTCAAACCCATTGCCCCTTGTCCTGTCATTGCAAGACCTTGTCAATAGTCCCTCCCCAGCCTTCCTGTAGGCCCCCTTCAGATCCTGGAAGGCTACTCTAAGGTCTCCTGGAAGCCTTCTCTTCTGCAGGCTGCAGAGCCCCAACTCTCTCAGTCTGTCCTCACAGCAGAGCTGCTGCAACCCTCTGAGCATCTTCGTGGCCTCCTCTGGACCCGCTCCAGCACTTCCATGTCCTTCCTGTGCTGAGGACTCCAGAACTGCACACAGGACTCCAGGTGGGGTCTGACAAGAGCAGAGTAAAGGTGGCAGAATCCCCTCCCTTGCCCTGCTGGCCATGCTACTCTTGCTGCAACCCAGGACTCAGTTGCTGTCTGGGCTGCACTCACGCTGCATCTGTGATGATTTTGTGTATGACAAGAACATTTGACTGTGAGATTTTCAAGGAGAGTGGTGATCTAGAAAACACAAAGTAATAAGCCTTTTATTTTCTGTGTTGTTGAACATTGTGTACACAAGTGGAGTAACCAAAGCCATGAATTTACAATACACTTGCAATATTAATACTCTGTGGAGATAAGAGCTTGTGTTTCCTTGGGAGATGGGTTAACAAACCTGTGTATTCAGGTTTCCTGGTGATACAAAACTGGTAAGAGTGGCTGGCAGCCTGTCAGGCTGTGCTGCTATTCAGTGAGACCTGGACAGGCTGGAGAGATGGGTTGAGGGGAACCTCCTGAAATTCAACAAGGACAAGTTCTGCACCTGGGGAGGAATAACCCCCTGCACCAGTACAGTGTTATGGCATTGACCAGCTGGAGAGTGCGCTGGTTTGAGGCTAATTAGAATATTTTAATAGAGAAAATTACACTATAGGCTGTGAAAGGAAAACATCATGATGTCTACTTCACTCATAGGCTTGCTGGAGAATTGTTTGGGAACACTAACCAAAACATTAGATAATGAGTCTCTCTCTGTCGCTTGCTGGAACAGGAGCTGTTGGGGCGATCTAGCAGCTTCTGGGCTCTGGCTCCTCTGCTGATTAATCCTCACTAACCACTTTTTTTCTAACCCCCNAGTCCTTAACTTCCAGCTGGCTGAGTTCTGGTCTGGGTCATTTTACAAAGTGTGGGGAGGTCGGGGAACTCCCAAACCTTCACAGAGAGCAACTCTGTTGAGAAGGACATGGGAGTATTGGTGTGCAAGATCACCATGAGCCGGAAACGTACTCTTGTGCCAAGAAGGCTACTGGTATCTTAAGGTGCATTAAGAAGAGTGAGGCCAACAGGTCAAGGGAGGTTCTTCTACCCCTCTACTCTGCCCTGGTGAGGCCACACCTGGAGTCTTGTGCCCAGTTCTGGCCTACCCAGTTCAAGAGAGAAGGAACTACTAGAGAAAGCCCAGTGGAGGACCATGAGGATGTTGAGAAGCTTGGAGCATCTCTTTTACAAGGAGAGGGTGAGAGACCTAGGGCTGTTTAGCCTGGGAAAGAGAAGGCTGAGACTTGGTCTTATCCCTGTTTATCACTATTTGAAGGGTAGACATCAAGAGGATGGGGCTGGGCTCTTTTCAGTGGTGTCCACCCATAGGACAAGGGGCAGCAACTACAAACTAGAGCACACAAGGTTTCACTTCTTTCCCGTGAGAGTGCAGGAGCAGTGGACCAGGCTGCCCAGAGAGCCTGTGGAGTCTCCCTCTCTGGACACTTTCAAAGTGCTCCTGGCTGTGTTCCTGTGCAACCTACTCTAGGCTAACCTACTATAGTGTGATGGTTTGGGAGTTCCCTGCCCCCCACACTCTGTAAAATGACCCAGACTAGAACTCAGCCAGCTGGAAGTTAAGGACTGAAGCTCTGTTTACAGCTTAGCACAATGGACAAGCAGAGATAGACACTAGAGACAGGAATAGTTACAGACATAGACAAGTTAAAGGGAATACAGAAACACAGCTCCCCTGCCAGAAATCAGAGACCCCAGGAGGGGCTCCCAACCACCCTTCCACCTTCTCCCCCCCCCTGTACCTTACCCCAAGGTTTGCCTTACNCCCACCCCTGTACCTTACCCTAAGGTTTGCCTTACACGCAAGGTGAGCTTGGAGGATCAGCCAGGGGGGTTAGAAGGAAAGTGGTTAGTGAAGATTAATTGGCAGAGAGGAACCAGAAGCTGCTAGGCCGCCCGAGACGCTGTGCCCCTGCAGACAGACTGCCTTATCTAATGTTTTCTTTCTTTTCCCAGACATCTCAGCAAGCCTATGAGTGAAGCAGACATCACCATGTTTTCCTTTCACAGCCTAGAGTGTAATTTTCTCCATTAAAATATTCCAGTTAGCCTCAAACCAGCACATGTAGCATGGGGGTTGGACTGGGTGATCTCTGGAGGTCCTTTCCAACCCCTACCTGTCTGTGATTCTGTAATTTATACAGAGGATTAACAAAGCATACATGGCTAATACTGCAACATAGGTAGACACAATAACATCTTCCTATACCCACACTTTTAATAATATATGGAAGGAATATTTAAAAATGAGTATGTTTTTTACCTCCTCCAGGAAGAAGAAACACTAGTTGCCTCTTATTTTAGAGTGACTTAAAGAACATTTCTGTTTACTTGTTCTCCAATAAATTGTTGAGAGTGGAAAGACACTAGTTGTGTTCTCTACTTGGTTATCTGGAAGACTATGGCTACTGGAATGGGCTGCCCAGGGAGGTGGTGGAGTCAGCATCCCTGGAGGTGTTCAAGGCGGGTTTGGACGTGGCACTTGGTGCCATGGTCTGGTCTTGAGAGCTGTGGTATCAGGTTGGACTTGATGATCTTTGAGGTCTCTTCCAACTCTGGTGATACTGTGATACTGTAATTAAAGAACTAGTAGTGGGTTTGGGTTTTAAATAATTAAAACCTGATAGACTGAGAGGGGAATTAATTATGCTTAGGTGGGGTGTTTTGGGGGTTTGTTTTTGGTTTTGGTGTTGGTTTTTTTGTTGTGCTTATTTTAAGTGCTTGACATATATTTGGAAAAAATGATCTTTTCAGTAAGAACCACCTTCTCACCTTCAACTGAAAAGTGAGCAGAGAGTCCTCTGCTTGAGTTCTTAAGAACACTTTTAATTGCTTTATATTGCTTTCATAAGATTTATGTGTTTCTTAAATGAGGAGACTTCCTGCATTATGGCTTCAGAAAGATGTTTCTGCTTTACAAAACTTTCCAGAATAACTAACAGCCTTCAGCACTGCTTAGGGAAACAGTCCTTCATATTACTGCTGTTTCTTAAAGAAGAAAAAAGGTATATTTAAAAAAACCCCAAAACAAAACACAACACTTTTTTTTTTTTTTTTAAAGAGAATAGACTTTTTTTTCCTCAAAAAGGAAGAAGGGGGAAATTATTAAACTCATTTTGCTTTCCTTTTCAGCTTCATAGCACTTCAGAATCTGGGCTGAGAACAGCTTTTCCTTGAAGTTTGGCAACTCTGTAGGACACAAGATACACAGATTTGGCAGCTATGGTGTGTGTTTCTACAGCCTCCCTGAACTCTGCATACCAACGTGAATGTAGGAGGTCTTTGCTTACAGTTGCTGCTCTGGACACCAAATGATTCCTTATAATTAATCCGAAGCACAACTCCAGGCTGGGTGGGGAATGGCTGAGAGCAGCCCTGAGGAAAAGGACCTTGGAGTCTGGGTTGATGAAAAGCTCAACATCAGCCTGCAGTGCGCACATGCAGCCCAGACAGCAACTGTGTGCTGGGCTGCAGCAAGAGCAGTGTGGGCAGCAGGGCAAGGGAGGGGATTCTTCCCCTTTACTCTGCTCTCCTCAGACCCTACCTGGAGTCCTGTGTGCAGTTCTGGAGCCCTCAGCACAGGAAGGACATGGAAGTGTTGGAGCGGGTCCAGAGGAGGCCACCAAGATGCTGAGAGGGCTGCAGCAGCTCTGCTGTGAGGACAGGCTGAGAGAGTTGGGGCTGTGCAGCCTGCAGAAGAGAAGGCTTCCAGGAGACCTTAGAGTAGCCTTGCAGTATCTGAAGGGGGCCTACAGGAAGGCTGGGGAGGGACTATTGACAAGGTCTTGCAATGACAGGACAAGGGGCAATGGGTTTGAAGTGTCAGAGGGGAGNGGAGGTGTCCCTGCCTCTGGTAGGGGGTTGGAACTAGATGATCCTTGAGGTCCCTTCCAACCTTACCATTCTATGATTCTATGATTTCTCAGTCTGTAAATTTGTTTGTATCATTTGCATAAAGCTTCCCACATGGACTGCATTGGCCTTGTGGATGCAGACCAAGTATCTGTCTTAGCTTTAGGAGCTAGAAAGTTTTTTTCTAAGTCAGTAAAATGTAAGTGCATGTGCCCTGAAAGGAGCAAAGTTTAGGCTGGAGTATAAACATATATTAGAATCATAGAATCAGTTAGGGTTGGAAGGGACCTCAAGGATCATCTAGTTCCAACCCCCTGCCATAGACAGGGACACCTCCCACTAGTACAGGTTACTCAAGGCCTCTTCCAACCTGACCTTGAGCACTTCCAGGGAGGGAGCATCCACAACCTCCCTGGGCACCCTGTTCCCATGGGCAGGGACACCTTACATGCATATACTCCGCTTCTGAATGTGGAATGGTGCACTTATACCTTTTTCTTTCAACAAGGATCAGTAATTTCTGAATTAGACTGAACAGTAACCATAATGAAACAAAAATAACCTACCCTTCTCAGCTTGTTATGGGATTTTCTAATAAGATAGGGGTTGCTGAATGGTGAGAATGTGAAGGGATGGCTCTACAGGGAAAGGGAACAGACAAATTACAAAGACAATGCAATTCATGCTCCAGAAGAGCATCTTAGTTTATTGTGGGAAGTAGCTGAGATGCTAGTGTTCATCACCTGGTGTCTTGGAGCAATGGAAACAGCTGAGTATGGGGAGTACTGTTTAAACTAGCCCCACTTTAGTAACAATGAATGCTGTCCTTAAATCAGTTGCCCTGAGAAGCATCCAACAAGTATTTGTGTAGACGACTACAAAAACTTCAATTTGTTGCAGGTGACAAGGTCTTGCAATGACAGGACAAGGGGCAATGGGTTTAAACTGGCAGAAGGAAGATTTAGACTGGATGTCAGGAGGAAGTTCTTTCCAGTGAGGGTGGTGAGGCACTGGCACAGGTTGCCCAGGGAGGTTGTGGCTGCTCCCTCCCTGGAGGTGTTCAAGGCCAGGTTGGAGGAGGCCTTGAGTGAGCTGTACTAGTGGGAGGTGTCCCTGCCTATGGCAGGGGGTTGGAACTGGATGATCCTTGAGGTCCCTTCCAACCTTACCGTTCTATGATTCTATGATTCTTAACTCCAGTGGCATCTTGGGGTGCATGAAGAAGAGTGAACCCAGCAGATTGAGAGAAGTTCTCCCTCTCTGCTCTGGTGAGGTCTCATCTGGAATGCTGCATCCAGTGCTGGGCTCCTCTGTTCAGGGAACTACTGGAGAGAGTCCAACAGAAAGACAGTGAAAGATGAGGAGAATGGAGCATCTACCTTATGAAGGAAGAATGAGAGTCTTTGGTCTCATTAGCCTGGAGGAAACTGAGTGGGAATCTCATTAGTGCTTATTGCTATCTAAAGGCTGAGTGTCAGGAGCCAGATTCTTCTCAGTTGTGTCCAGTGATAAGATATGGGGCAATGGACACAAACTGGGACACAGGAGGTTCCACATAAACATCAGGGGAAAAAAAATCTTCCCTTTAGGAGTGGCAGAGCACTGGAACAGGCTATGCAGAGAGGTTGTGAATTCTGTGTCCCTGGAGACATTCCAAACCTGCCTAGATGTGTTCCTGTGTGATTTGCTCTAGGTGACCCTGCTCTAGTAGCAGGGCTGGACAAGATGGTCTTCAGAGGTCTCTTCCAACCCTTACCATTCTCTGATTCTGTGATTCAGTCCAGTCCATCTGCCACATGGCAAAGGCTGCCCTCTGATGCTGGGCCAGTATAGACACAGATCAATAAATCTAACCTATTTAAGTCTTCCTGCATAATAACATGGCCAGAGTCAAAGCAAGCTATAGATATTCCCTTCTCCCTTTAGTGTTGGCCTGGACAGTCATTGTTTTTATTGTTTTTTCTTCACTCAAATATTTCCTGTCAAGCTGAGTTACAAATGTATGTATGTGCTGGTTTGAGGCTAATTAGAATATTTTAATAGAGAAAATTACACTCTAGGCTGTGAAAGGAAAACATCATGATGTCTACTTCACTCATAGGCTTGCTGGAGAATTGTTTGGAAACACTAACCAAAACAATAGATCAGTCAGTCTCTCTCTGTCGCTTGCTGGAGCAGGAGCTGCTGGTGGGATCTAGTAGCTTCTGGGCTCTGTCTCCTCTGCTGATTAATCCTCACTAACCACTTTTCTTCTAACCCCCCTGGCCGATCCTCCTAATTTACCTTGCACGTAAGGCAAACCTTGGGGTAAGGTACAGGGGTGGGGAGAAGGTGGAAGGGTGGTTGGGAGCCCCTCCTGGGGTCTCTGATTTCTGGGAGGGGAGCTGTGTTGCTGTATTACCTTTTACTTGTATATTTCTGTAAATATTCTGTATATAGTGTAAATATCTGCTGTACATTGTGCTGAGCTGTAAATATAGCTTCATCATTTAACTTCCAGCCGACTGAGTGCTAGTCTGGGTCATTTTACAAAGTGTGGGGGGGCAGGGAACTCCCAAACCTTCACAATGTAGCTTCTTTTGTTTGTTCTTTTGTATGTATGCTTCTTTTGTGTATCACAAGCATAACACACAGAAGAGATCTAAGTCCCTTTATACGTGTAAATAAGTTTAGATTTGAGAGTCTCCACCAATTCTTTTTTTTTTTTTTTTTTTTTTTTTTTTTTAAACTGGGAAAAGCCCAACCTTACAAGGCCCTGCATCTAATAATTTCAGAAGAAATTATTTTGGAGTCTCTCATGTGCATGTATGGAGTTTCTCATGTCCATCCAGGGGGACCTGGACAGGCTGCAGAGCTGTGCCTAGGCCAATCTCATGACATTCAACAAGGCCAAGTGTAAGGTCCTGCACCTGGGTAGGCACAATGCCAAGCACAACTCCAGGCTGGGTGGGGAATGGCTGAGGAACAGGCCCTTGGAGTCTGGGGTGATGAAAAGCTCAACATGAGCCTGCAGCGTGC
>VWZE01004420.1:0-62532 GCA_013396675.1 Eubucco bourcierii
CTTCCAACCTAAACCATTCTGTGATTTTATGATTCTATGTTACTTCTGCATGTGGTAAGGTGACAATTTCAGACATGAAGTGTATTGCTTGTTGTATTTGTACAGGACTGTGGGCAAACTTCTTCAAATTCCATCCCAACCTGAGCTCCATCATTCCTTCTCATGGGTCAAATAGAAAGTGACAGCTCCTAATCATACAACTGTAGAATGGTAGGGGTTGGAATCACAGAATCACAGAAGCATCCAAGTTGGCAAAACCCCTCAGGATCACCAAGTCCAACCCATAACCCTACTCTACAACATCCACCTTAAACCATATCCCTAAGCATGACCTAGGGCAGGTCACACAGGAACAGATCCAGATGGATCTTGGAAGTCCCCAGAGAAGGAGATTCACTACCTCTCAGGGCAGTCTACTCAAGGGCTCTGTCACTGCCACAGTAAAGAAGTTTTTCCTCACATTGAGGTGGGACTCCCTGGAGTCCAATTTGTATCTATTGTTACTTGTCCTATCACAGGACATCACCGGAAAGATCCTGGCCCCTTCCTCCTGACGCTCACCCTGCAGATATTTGTAAACATCAGTAAGATCTCCTCTCAGTCTTCTCTTCTCCAGGGTAAACAGCCCCAGGTCTCTTAGCCTCTCCTCATCAAAGAGATGTTCCTGCCCCTTAATCATCCTCACAGCCTCTCTAATATATCCCTGTCCCTGTTCAATGTGGGAGGCTAGAACTAGACACGATACTGCAGATTGATCTCACCATATGATCAAGATCACAATATGATTATTTTTTTGCCCCCTTTTTTTTGGCATCACACAGCACCTATGATGTGGGTACCTACAAGAGAAGCTTCCTTAACAGTTTTCTCTCAGTTGTGCTCTGCCAAAGAGAAGCCCCAGGCTTTAATTTTCTGCATTGCTGTCTCTGGAACAGCACCAGACTCTACTAGCATGACATTTGGGCACCACAACAAGGCAGCACATCTCTCCTCTACATTATTAGTATTATAGAATTGTTTTGGTTGGAAAAGACTTCAAAGACACCCAGTCCAACTATCAACCTAGCACCACCATGGCTGTTAAAACAGGTCCCAAAGTGCCATGTCCACACATTTCTTGAACACCTCCAAGCATGGTGACACTACCACTAGCCTGGACAGCCTGTTCCAGTACCTGACCACTTTTGCAGGAAAGAAATTGTTCCTAATCTCCAACCTAAACTTCCCCTGGCACAATTTCAGACTGTTCCTTCCCATTCTATCACTTTATACTAGGGATAAGAGATCAATGCCCATCTTATACAACCTCCTTTCAGGAAGCTGCAGAGAGCAGTGAAGTCTCCTCTTAGCCTCCTCTTCTCCAGACTGAACAAACCCAGTTCCCTCAGCTGCTACTACCCAGACCTGTTCTCTTGACCTCTAATCAGCTTTGTTGCCCTAAGCACTTACTGCAGAGTTCAGTTGCTGATCTGAATTGTGATGTTCTGTCACTCTGCTGTTTAATAGCTGCAAAAGTCTTGGGAATTTTGCAGAAACGTGAAGGGGTCAGAATTAGTGTCTGACTCTGTGGACAGGGAACATGCTGGGGAAATCATAACTCATATTGTTTCCTTATAACATATAGATACTCACCCAACCAAACACACCAAAATGCTTTTTCATTATGCTTCTTATCACCAAGTAGGAGTATCACACAATCACAGGATCACGGGACATTATGGGTTGAATTCAAGTAAAAACAAATACAGACAAATGCAAAAATGACTCACAGGATCTGAGGATGTTAGGGGTTGGAAGGAACCTCTGGAGAGTTTCCAGTCCAACCCCCCTGCCACAGCAGGACCAGAGAAGTCAACACAGGTGGCACAGGAACATATCCAGACAGGGCTGGAAAGACTCCAGAGAAGGAGACTCCACAACCTCTCTGGGCAACCTGTACCAGTGCTCTGGCACCCTTACGCTAAAGAAATTCTTGCTCATGCTGAGGTGCAACTTCCTGTGTTGCAGTTTCCAACCCTTGCCTTTGCCCTATGGCAGGGCACAAGTGAGCAGAGGTTGTCCCTGTCCCTTCCTTCCTGACCCCCAGCCCTCAGCTACTGATAGACATTGCTCAGCTTCCCTCTCAACCTTCTCCTCTGCAGACTGAACAGCCCCAGGGCTCTCAGCCTGTCCTCATCAGGCCCTTCGGTATCCTTGCAGCCCTGCTTTAGACTCTTACCCTGCTGTTTCAATAGCCAGCAAAGGCAGTTCAGCAGTCAATAACAATCTCTGTTTCCTTTAACACAACCACTCATTATTTTTCACTATTAATGGTTGGAGTTGATGATCTCAGAGGTCCTTTCCAACCTGGATGATTCTCTGTGACATTCCGTGGAGGAAAGAAGGTGGTCACTGACTTGATGTTACCTTACCAAAAGCTATAGCTTTTTTTTCTTCAAGATCTCTCATGCATAACATTTAGGAGCTAAGTGTATAAACCTGTGGTGCCCATAACTGCTTTGACCAATACTCATACAATTTTTAAAATGCATTTTAGTTTCCTGGAAGGATTCCCATTACCCCACCTCCCCCTTTTGCAGAGAAACACTGGTCATGAACACAATGTTACCAGCCAGATGAGAGAAAGTACAAATAACACTGTGTTAGTGCTGTGTTTCTGTACAGACTCCACCTCAACACTCAGAAGAAATCACCACTGAAGTGCTCTTGTGTACTCAGAAGACACAGGCAAAGCTAAGAATCCTAACTGTACCTCTTTACATTCAACTCCATCTTTGCCCTCTATTAAAATTCCCTTAGAGGAGATACTGTTTTTTCATGTGGCACATCAAAGGACAACGTCTTGCCCAATCTTGCTGTGAGATTATTAAAGAACTTTGGGTTTCATTTTGTATTAAGCTTATCAGGCTCCTTGCAGGGCATTATTCGTTGTCGCCTATCTCCACTCTGTTCCTCTTGAAATCAGGTCTTCTTACTATGACACTCACTTGCAACCCTGAGGGCTGTGCATCCACCAAGAGAAATTTACCCCTTCAACCTAGCAGAAATTCTTTCTTATATGCACAGAAAAGAAGCGCACATTTAAGCAGGGTCTTCATCCTACCTGCTATTGAATACTAGAAAGCTCCAAAGGGATACTATGAGGACAGGTTGCAAGAGTTGGGGCTCTGCACCCTGGAGAAGAGAAGGATCACAGGATCACAGGATATCACGGGTTGGAAGGGACCCAAAGAAATCATTGAGTCCAAACCCCTGCTTCAAGGAGACCTTGTAGTAGCCTTACAGAATCTGAAGGGGGCTACAGGAGGGCTGGGGAGGGACTATTGACAAGGTCTTGTATTGAGAAGATGAGGAGGAATGGGTTTAAAGTGTCAGAGGGGAGATTGAAAGTGGATGTTAGAAAAAGTTGTTTGCAGTGAGGGTGATGAGACACTGGCACAGGTTGCGCAGGGAGGTTGTGCATGGTCCTTCCCTGGAGGTGTTCAGAACCATGTTGGATGAAGCTTTGAGTGACCTGTCCTAGTGGGAGATGTCCCTGCCTATGGTGGGAGGTTAGAACTAGATGAGCTTTGAGGTCCCTTCCAAGCTAAACTGTTGTCGTGGTAGGTTCAAGCAGGCCAAATTAGGCTTGTACATATCCTGGCTTGCCCAGGTATGTCTTTCTGCTTTCCCTCCTTATTTTTTGGGGAGAGTAACCATGGGAAAAAGGACAAAGAACTTGGAGCCACTAAGTCTGGGATCTGTGGCCTGCCCAGCAACTGCGGTAAGCAAAGTACACAGGGTTGCCTTGTTCAAGGCAGTGTTCTGCCCAAAAAAGGGTAAAGCAAGCCTATGGCTTCACCCAGTATGGTCAGATCTTGGGTAACTGCCATTCGATTGACTATCCTGTGTCCAAAGGCCCATTAGTCTTGGGCTGTATTGGATAAAAGGAGATCAGCAGAGGGCACTGTGTGTGTTTCGCCATTACAAGGTGTATCTGCTATTGCATCCATACCTGCTGCCTCACTGATACTGAGCTGAGGCTCTGATACCTGTCACGCACTGGACCTGCATAACCGGAGTGACACCATACCCAGACTGCACACTGCAAGACATCTGCCTGCACCTGGAAACCTCCTGCACAGAGGGAAGCCCTGGAGATAACACAGATCATCAAGAAAACCAGGACCAGGTCAGAGATCGTCTGTCTCCTTTTCCCAGCACCCAGAAGCCTGGGGAAATTCCAAAGCCTCTAGCAGTTAACAACAGCAACCCCGCCACAAGCTTTGGGTACTGTTGGATAATATTTTTATGAGTAAATACCAAAAGCCTCTTGTAATCATTAATTGCCTTTTGCCCTAAGCAGAAAGGAGCTCCTTGAGTCCATCTAGTGAGCATGCAGTGTATTGACCGCAAGCGGTACACTGGCTGCAAAGCCTTCTCTTCCAGTTTAATTGAGTTCAATTGATGTATATATGTGCTGGTTTGATGTTAATTGGAATATTTTAATAAAGAAAATTACACTATAGACTGTGAAAGGAAAACATGGTGATGTCTATTTCACTCATAGGCTTGCTTAAAAAATTGTTTGGGAACAATTACCAAAACATTAGATAAGTCACTCTCCGTTTGTCTCTTGCTGGGAGAGCTTCTGGGGTGATCTAGCAGCTTCTGGCTCTGGCTCCTCTGCGGATTAATTTTCACTAACCACTTTTCTTCTAACCCCCCGGATGATCCTCCAAATTTACCTTGTGCATAAGCAAACCTTGGGGTAAGGTACAGGGGTGGGGAGAAGGTGAAAGGGTGGTTGGGAACCCCTCCTGGGGTCTCTGATTTCTGGGAGGGGAGTTGTGTTGCTGTATTACCTTTAACTTGTCTATGTCTGTAACTATTCCTGTATTTAGTGTAAATCTCTGCTGTACATTGTGCTGAGCTGTAAATAGAGCTTCATCTTTTAACTTCCAGCCGGCTGAGTTCTAGTCTGGGTCATTTTACAGAGTGTGGGGAGTGCGGGTGACTCCCAAACCTTCACAATATATTTAATAGTTATTGCTAGATCCTATTATAGCCTGTATGTAGTTTTCATAATGATGCAAGAACCTGTTATTATTATTATTTTCGTGATCGGGGTGCTGTGAGTTCTGAATATTTAATAGGAATAAACAATATCAATATTTTTTAAAATACCATCTCACAGTGATTAATTACCCCTTCCACTACAACCATTCTATGATTCTATAATTCTGTGATTCCATGATTCTACAAATCTATGATTCTATGATTCAAATAGTCTATGATTCAATGATTCAATAATTCAATGATTCTATGATTCTATGATTCAATAATTCTATGATTCTATGATTCTATGATTCTATGATTCTATGATTCTATGATTCTATGATTCTATGATTCTAATCTAACTTCCCTGTAGTCAACAGGGACATCTGCAACTAGAACAGGTTGCTCAGAACTCCTGAACCTTGTGGTCCCTTCCAACCCTGATTGATTCCATGATTCTGTGATTCTAGTTTTAACAAGAGCCAAGACAATCATTTACCTGGCACAGCACCCTGAAAACTCACAGTAAGAAGGCTTAAGGGAAGGAAACAGGTGCAAAGACATTCAGAGATTATCTATAGCATTCTTTTTTTCCTAATGTAAATCATCTCAGAGTGCTTCCATACAGTTGCCAACGCACAAAAGTAGTTTGATTTGGCAGAACTTCTACTTGGAAGAACACAGTGTCCTGAAGCTAGTTTGCTTATGCAGAACCTTCTTTTTGGCTTTCAGCAGGCAAGGTAAATATCATTTCTGTACCAAGAACCTAAATCCAAAGAACTTACATAAACAGAAAGGGAAAAACCAATAATTCCTATTGGTAAATGAATTTGAGTTTAAATTAATGCAAACTGGTTACACTACAGGGAGTTTTATTAGAGTCATAGAATGAATTGTGTTGAAAGAGACCTTAAAGATCACCTAGCTCCACCCCCTATGCTATGGGTCTGGGCACCTCCTGCTAGAAGAGCTTACTCAAGGCCTCATCTTTCATTCTTTACTGAGCAAAATGCTGAGAATCATAGAATCAGTCAGGGTTGGAAGGGACCGCAAGGATCATCTAGTTCCAATCCCCCTGCTATGGGCTGGGACACCTCACACTAGATCAGGCTGTCCAAAGCCTCATCCAGTCTGGCTTTAAACACCTCCAGGGATGAGACTTCCACCATCTCCCTGGGCACCCCATTCCAGGGTCTCACCATCCTCATGCTGAAGAACTTCTTCCTAACATCCAGTCTGAATCTACCCATTTCTGCCTTTGTTCCATTCCCCCCAGTGCTATCACTACCTAACACCCTAAAAAGTCCCTCCCCAGCTTTCTCATAGCCCCCTTCACATACTAAAAGGCCACAATAAGGTCACCTTGGGGCCTTCTCCTCTCCAGACTGAACAGCTCCAACTCTCAGTCTCTCCTGATAGCAGAACAGCTCCAGTCCTCTGATCATTCTTGTGGCCCTTCTCTGGACACCTTCCAGCACCCTCTTGTAATAGTGACTCAAGAACTGGACACAGTAACTATGCAGATTCCAAATGTCATTCTTATACTTAAATCCCTGAATCTTGGTGTTTTGATAACGTGTAACTTGACAGAGATTCCACATTCAAGTCTAAAATCAAGTGACTTCTGAAGTGTATTCTTAAATCTAAAACTTTATAGATTAAAAATATGTAACTATGCTGGAGGGGTGGGATGGCATCCAGAGTGACCTGGACAAGCTGGAGATGTGGGCCCAAGTGAACCTGCTGAGGTTCAACAAGAGCAAATAGAGGGACCTGAACCTGCGCTGGTACAATTCTCACTGTCAGTACAGACTGAGGGAGGAAGTGACAGAAAGCAGCTCTGAGAAAAAGAACTGGAGGTCCTGATGGAGGAGAAGCTGGACAAGAGCAGACAGTGTATGACTGCGGCACAGAAGACCAATGGCAGCCTGGGTTGCATCCAAAGCAGCACTGCCAGCAGTGTCAGAGAGGGGATTCTGCCACTTTACTCCACTCCACTGAGACCTCACCTGGAGTGCTGCATCAAGCTCTGGAACCCTCAACACAGCAAGGACATGGACCTGATGGAGCAGCTCCAGAGGAGGCCACGAAAAGCATTCAAGGGGTTGGAGCAGCTCTGCTACAAAGATGGCCTGGGGGAGTTCAACCTGGAGAGGGGAAGAATCCAGGGAGACCTAACAGCAGCCTGCCAGGGCCTGAAGAGTAATATAAGAAGGCTGCAGAAGGACTGTTTGCAAAGGCTGCAGGGACAGGATGAGAGCAATGGATTCAAACTAGAGCAGGGCAGATTGAGATTGGATGTGAGGAACAAGTTCTGCACTAGGAGGGTGCTGGAACAGTGTGACAGGTTGCTCAGAAAGGTGATTGGGTCCCCATCCCTGGAGATGTTCGAGATGAGGCTGGACAGGGCTCTGGGCAACCTGATCTAGTGGAGGATGTTGGGGGGGGGGGCAGTTGGATTGGATGATCTTTGGAGGTCCCTTCCAACTCAGACCATTCTGTCATTCTATTCAGCCTGTTCCTGAATTAATGAAAATTATTTTTAATATTAATAAAAATGGATCTGTATCACGTAATGGCAGAAAAGCAAGAAACTTCAAACCTGACTTTCTTTCAAAATCAAGTAACACTGTGTATTTTTTTAAATGAGTTTTTAATCCAACAAAACATTTGGGAGCTCTGCAAGAGGATATGTCTAGAAATAAAATCCAAAAGCACCCAGAATATATTATGCATAATTTAGGTGAAGCAAAATCATGTCCTCCAGTCTGATAAAAGCTCAACAATGCTGAAATGATTTTACATCATCTCTTCTCAGCAGATAAAGGCATGCACATTTCAGTAACCTGTACACTGATTTGGCCGACCTTGTTCTTCTCTTTTGTTTGTTTTTTTTTTAAATTGAATTGAATGGAATTTTATTTCATGTTATTTTGCATTTAATTTTATATTTTATATTTAATTTTGTTCTATTTTATGTTATTTTATATTTTGTATTATTTTATTTTATTTCACTTTACTTGATTTTATTTATTTTATTTTTACTTTATTTGATCGTATTTTTAAGTGTTATTTTTTTATTTTACTTTATTTGATTTTATTAATTTTAACCATAATCCTAAGACTTTTTTGAGTGAGAAACTCCATTAACAGCCTTTTGATTTAATTGCGCACACAGGGACACAACTCTGATTATAGGGTACCATAGACAGCTAAACGTATTTCATCTTCATGTCTAGGATACACAAAATGACTGACCAATGACACCGCTAGCTTTGATGCGAAGACAAATTTGCTTACTGGGTATTGAGGTGTTAGAATGCGTCCTGAAAAGGGCAATAACGCTGGTGAAGGGTCTGGAGAACAGGGTTGGGGAGGAGTAGCTGAGGGATCTGGGCGTGTTTGGCCTGGAGAAGAGGAGGCTGAGGGGAGACCTCACTGCTCTCTGCAGCTCCCTGAAAGGAGGTTGCGGTGAGGTGTGGCTGGGCTCTGCTCCCCAGTACCAAGTGACAGAAGGAGAGGAAATGACCTGAAATTGTGTTAGGGGAGGGTTAGGTTGGAAACCAGGAACGATTTGTTTGCTGCAGGAGTGGTCAGGGATTGGAACGGGCTGCCTGGGGAGATGGTGGAGTCCCCATCCCTGTAGGTCTTGAAGAAACCTGTGGGCATGGTTTAACGGCCATGGTTGTCTTAAGCTGATGGTTGAACTCAGTGATCTTGGAGGTCTTTTCCAGTCAAAAGAATTCTATGATTCTATAAACAATAAAAGCAAAACCCAACTTTGTCTACTAAATTCAGTGACACTTGAAACTGCTTTGCTTTGAAACTCGTACTGGCATTGTGAGAATAATAGAGATAATTGAAAGAATGATCCTAATCTTGTCTTAAAAGTCAAACATGCTTGGTTGTTGTGCACTGATTGCAGAAGTTCAAATGAAACCTACATTACTGCAGCAATGATCCAAATCTGGTGCAATTCTTCTCTCCCAAGTGGCTGTGTTTTGGACAGTCATGACACAAGACCTTGGATCAACTTTTTAATGTTCAAAGCCATGCTAAAAATGAGCTATATCCGAGTACCAAAAAAAACCC
Organism: Eubucco bourcierii; assembly: GCA_013396675.1. Taxonomy (NCBI): domain Eukaryota; kingdom Metazoa; phylum Chordata; class Aves; order Piciformes; family Ramphastidae; genus Eubucco; species Eubucco bourcierii. Next base: position 9,130 of record VWZE01004420.1, read on the forward strand.
AAAACCAACCCAATAGTTTATTTATAATAGAATCATAGAATGGTAAGGTTGGAAGGGACCTCGAAGATCATCCAGTCCCAACTCCCCCACCATAGGCAGGGACACCTCCCACTAGAACAGGTCACTCAAGGCCTCATCCAAGCTGGTCTTGAACACCTCCAGAGAGGGAGCAGCCACAACCTCCCTGGGCAACCTGTGCCAGTGTCTCACCAGCCTCACTGCAAACAACTTCTTCCTAACATCCACTTTCAATCTCCCCTCTGTCACTTTAAACCCATTCCTCCTTGTCCTCTCATGATAAGGTCTTGTTAATGGTCCCTCCCCAGCCCTCCTGTAACCTACTTCAGATTCTGGAAGGCCACTCCAAGGTCTCCTGGAAGCCTTCTCTTCTCCAGGCTGCAGAGCTCCAACTCTCTCAGCCTATCCTTAGAGTAGAGCTGCTGCAGCCCTCTGAGCATTTTGGTGGCCTCCTCTGGACTGACTCAAACAGTGCCATGTCTTCTTGTGCTGGGGGCTCCAGAGCTACACACAGTACTCCAGATGGGGTCTCAGGGGAGCAGAGTAAAGGGGCAGAATACCCTGCCCTGCCCTGCTGGCCACAGTGCTCTTGCTGCAGCCCATACCATGGTTGCAGTTTGGGCTGCACACACACTGCAGGCTCACGTTGAGCAATTCATAATCTTCGTAATCTCCATTATCTTTAGTTTAGTGCTTAAACTACAACTTCTGATACTAGAATTGTTTAAAAGATCATAGATTTGAGAGGTTTGCACTAGTAAATTGCTTTCTTGACCATTTGAGGTGGGGGGTTGGTTGTTGGTTTGGGGTTTTTTGGGTGGGTTGGTTTGTTTGACTTTTTCTTCCTTTTTCCACAGTATGGTGCTTTTTTGGTAAATACAGAACAAATCATTACATGGGGAAAATAAAGAAAGAAAGAAAGTTTTGCTTGTTTTTCTCCTTTGTAAAGCTCCTGTTATTGTCCTGTTCATTGCTGAGTCATCACAAGAAGGGAATGACAAAACAGAAGACAAAAAAAAAAAAAACCCCAAAAAAACCAAAACCAAAAGAGAGAGAGAGAAAGAGAGAGAGAGAGAGAAAAAAAAACTGATGAAAGAGATTGGTTCTCACCACTAGAATTCACTGTAAAAATTCCCAAAGTGTGACATCATTCATACAAAATTTCCTTGACCATTTCTTGGAGGGAATCTCTTATGAAATTTATAGCAAATGGGAGTCAAGGGTAGGTTGGGAGGGAGGAGGAACAAAAGGGGAAGGAGGAGGATAAATAAGTGCAGCAAAGCAGGTTCTGAGGAATACACATCATTTTGTCTGCTTTAGATCACAATAGAATTTTTAATAAATAAATTTCTTTTTTTTCTTTGTAAAGACACTTTTTTTTCTTTTTTTTTTTTCTTTTTTTTTAGTTTTTCGAAACAGTAGGTTTTAGCCCCAGTCATTTGTGTCATTTGCTTTATAAACCATCTCTCGTAGTCCCTCCCAAACCCCCCCTCCCCACCCCCATAATGTCATAAAGGTTTTAGATCTGAGTCTCTTGTACGTTGTCTTTCGAGTTCATTCGGATCAATAACGGTTCATGCACTGAACTGTGTATTGAATTTATTGTGTTAACTGTTGTTGTGTGGTTGAAGGGAGACTTGTAAGAGTTATAGTGGTTTAGGTGCTCATGCTCTATTGCTGGCATGGGCAAGTGACTCTCTAGGGGCGTGTCGCCCGTCAGCTCATCATCCACGTTGATGATCTCCACAGTCCGCGTCGGAGCATGGTGGCTCTGCCGGTGATGCTGTTTCCTCATTTTGTAGAAAATGACCAGCATCACGGCAGCCATTAGGGTGATAGCCACAAAACAACCAATGATGATTTTGGTAGTCTTCATCACCTCGTCTATTCCCGGGATCCCGTTGTTTGCGTCCGTCACAGGAATGGTGAATGTCTTTTCTGTCGATCTTGTGCTCTGTGGAGTGAGTGAGGTTGTCATGTTCGTGGTCTCCCAGTTGGTAACCGGCGTGGGCCCAACATGCTCTGTGGTCTGTGCCTCGTCCTGAGAAGGTTCCACAGTCTCTACTGTGACGGTCGAAAAGTAGGTGTACCCGGGGTTATCCAGGGCAGTCACGTTCAGCGTGGCAGAGGCTGTGGTATTCCCGACAGAGTTACTCACCATGCACGTGTACAAACCTGTGTCCTGCACAGTTACCTTGGTAAAATTCAAGGTGCCGTCACTCAGCACCGCGATCCGAACTCTGTAGGCCCCATGGGTCATGACGGATCCATTTGGAGTAATCCAAGATACAGAGGTGAGGGAGGTGGAGGCCCTACACTTCATCTCTGCAGCCATGCCTTCCGTTACGTTGAGGTCCGCTGGCGGTTCCACTATGACAGGAGCGTAGCACGTGAAGTAATTCAGGTCCAACTCACCAATGTACCTTCCTTTCAGACTGGGAGGTGTGTGGCAGCGGGCGCAACATGCAGTATTGGAGGGTGCCTTGTCTTTAATCCACCAGCTGAGCCAAAGGATGTCACAGTTGCAGTTCCAAGGGTTGTGATGCAGGTGGATCCTCTCCAGGCGGAGTGGTGTGAACAGGTCGTGAGGCAAAAGCGTTAGGTTGTTGTGTGCCAGGTTGATCTCTACCAGCGACTGAAGGTTATCAAAAGCATTCCTTTCTATCACTTGAATCTGGGACTGTATCATCCACAGCTTCTGAAGATGCATTAACCCTTGGAAAGAACCCGGTCGGATGGCAGTCAGGTGATTCCCGGACAGATCTAACTCATCCAGTTTTACAAGAGGGGTGAGGTTAGGAATTTCTCGGAGGTTGCACATGGCAAGGTTCAAATACCTCAAGTTGGAGAGACCTTCAAAGGCACCTTCTGAGATGTATGAAAGCCTTTTCAATTCCCCCAGATCCAACCTCCGTAGAGAAGGGATTCTGTTAAAAGCATACGAAGGGATGCTCTCAATGGGGTTGTTCCTTAACCACAGCTCCTTCAGTTTGGACAGGTATACAAAAGCCCCATTCGGGATAGTGGTTAAACGATTGTCAAAGAGTTCCAAAGTGTTGAGATTAGCCAGCCCATTGAAAGCCCCGATTTCAATTGTCCTGATGTGATTCCTGCTGAGCTGCAGGATCTCTAGGTGCCTCAGATGCTTGAAGCTGTTCACTTTAATGATTTGGATCTGGTTTTCATGGAGATTGAGTAAGCGGGTGTTGGTGGAGATGCCGTCTGGCACGTCTCGCAGATTTTTCCGCACACAGATCACTTTGCTGAACTGGTTGCTGCAGGAGCAGACAGAAGGGCAAGTCTGAGCCCTCACTAGGCCAGCCACCACAAGAAGCTGAAGAGCCAACAGCACCACAAGCAGGGGGTCAAATAGGGCCCTGTTAAACCTAGGACCTATCATTATCTGCTGTGGATGTAAGGTCATCTTGTTCAACATTCATAATTTATTTGGTGTTGGTCCTTCTGGAGTTTGAATAGCCTGAAAGAAAGAAAGGGAGAAGTACTACATTAAATTAAGCTTGAATATTTTAATGTGCTAAGTCTAAACAAAGACTTCTTAAGTCCTTTCACTCAACTCTACCATTTTGCAGAATCACACAGAATCACAGAATGTTAGAGGTCAGAAGGGACCTCCAAAGCTCATCCAGTCCAACACCCCTGACAGAGCAGGAGCACCTACAGCAGGTCACACAGGAACACATTCAGGTAGCTCTTGAATATCTCCAGAGAAGGAGACTCCACAACCCTGCTTCACAGTTGGTTCCAGGCTTCTGTCACCCTCACAGGGAAAAAACCCCTCCTCCTCCTGTTTCCATGGAACTTCCTATGCCTCAGCTTCCACCATTGCCCCTTGTGCTAGTATTGGGCATCACCTAGCAGAGCCTGGCTCCAGCCTGTGGCTGCTCACCCTGCACATTTTTATAACCACGACTGAGGTTCCCCTTCAGTCTCCTCCTCTCCCAGCACCACAGCCTCAGTTCCCTCAGGCTCTTCTCCTAAGGAAGATCTTCCACTGCCTTCAACAGTGGAAGGGGAAGAGGAAACTCCAAGGTGACCTTCTTGAGGACTTCCAGTATCTGAAGGGGGCCTAAAAAAAACTGGGGAGGGATTTTTTAGGCTATCAGATAGTGACAGGATTAGGGGGAATGGAGTAATGCTGCAGGTGGGGAGATGCAGGTTGGACGTGAGGAGGAAGTTCTTCAGCATGAGAGTGGTGAGACCTTACATGGGTTGCCCAGGGAAGTTGTGGAAGCCCCAGCCCTGGAGGTGTTTAAGGGCAGGCAGGATGAGGCTCTGTCCAACCTGATCTAGGGTAGGGTGTTCCTGTCCATGGCAGGGGAGTTGGAACTGGATGATCTTTGTGGTCCCTTCCAACTCTAACTGATTCTATGATCTTTGCAGCTCTGCACTGGACTCTCTCAAGCAGTTCTCTGAGGTTCTTCTTGAATTGGGGGACCCAGAACTGGTTACATTGCACGAAAATCTATAGAGCCACAGAAATTGTGCTACTTTCTCTCCTGTAGAGTTCTGCATGTCAGTTGTAATTGACCATGAGATAAGAGGAAGACAGACACTTAAGGTCCTCTCATTCCAATGTGTTACACGTGTAGCTGGATGGTAGATAACAAGTTCAACCATAGCAGATATCTAGAAAGAGATGTTCTGACTTAGCAGGGTGGGTTGAAAGAAGTGACGAAGGCCTCTAAAGGAAGAAAATGAGCAAGGTAAGAGTCATCAGAATATTTAAGTTGTTAACCTTCTCAACACATTATGAGGGAAGACAACAAATTCTATGAAGAGCAGGTGAAGGCTCCTGTTCTGTACGGGTGAAAATCTTCATCTGTACAGATGTGATTCCTGTCGCACAGCTTAACCAGAAGTGAGTAATGTATAAATAGCTGAGGGCTAAGGGTCAGGAAGGAAGGGACAGGGACAGTTTCTGCTCACTTGTGCCCTGCCAGAGGATAAGGGCAAGGGATGGATACTGCAGCACAGGAAATTGCATCTCAGCATGTGGAAGAACTTCTTTGGTGTAAGGGTGCCAGAGCAGTGGCACAGGTTGCCCGGAGAGGTTGTGGAGTCTCCTTCTCTGGAACCTTTCCAGCCCTGTCTGGATGTGTTCCTGTGCCACATTCAGTGGATTCTCTGGTCCTGCTGCAGCAGAGGGCTTGGACTGGAAGCTCTGCAGAGGTCCCTTCCAAGCCCTAACATCCTCAGATCCTGTGACCATGTAAAGTCCTTAAAACTGTATCACAGAATCAGAATGACTTCTGGTTGGAAGAGATCTTCAAACTCATTCAGTTCAACCTTCGACCCAGTTTAGGGTTAATCCTAAAACATGTCCCTAAAGTACCAGGTCCACAGGCTGCTTAAAGACCCCCAGGGGTGGTGACCCCAGGACAGCCCTGGGCAGACCATTTCAACATTTGAGAACCCTCTCTGGGAAGAAATATTTCCTAGCAGTCATATATCATGCAAATGTCAGGTTTTCAAGAGGCAAATCTCATCTATTTCACATAAAAACAAACAAATAAAAAACCCAATAAACCACAAAAGGAACATCCTGTGTATCAATTCCTCCCTACCACTAAAACAGCAACATCCAATTTCATATTTCCTCCTCCACTCACTTGGCACCAAGCAGCACAGAAACACTCATTAGTAGATGTGTGCTGAACACAGAAATAAATTTAAATGTTGAGAAAAAAAAAATTAAAAATTCAGCAGCTTCAGGGCTGCCCCAGAGGAGGTTCAGGCTGAATGATAGGAAATATTTGTTCCCAGAGAGACTTCTCAGACACTGGAATTGTCTGCCCAGGGCAGAGTTGGAGTCCGCATCCCTGAAGGTGTTCAAGTAGATTGTGGAGATGGTGCTTAGAAGCATGGTTTAGCACTGGCCCTTCGGTGCCGGGTTGAGGGTCGGATGAGCTTGAACGTGTCTTTCAACTGGATGTTATCTGTGATAAAAGTGCCTGGAGAATAAATCTTACCAGAGCAACTGAGGGACCTGGGGATGGTTAGTTTGAGGAAGAGAAGGCTGAGGGGAGACCTCTTCGCTGTCTACAGCTACCTGAAAGTACATGGTGGAGAGGCTGCTTCTGAGCTCTTCTCACAGGTAATTGGAGACAGAACAAGGGGGAATGGCCTCAAGTCGAGGCTGGGGAGGTTTAAATTGGACATTAGGAAAAAGTTTTACCTGGAGAGAGTGGTTAGGGACCCAACACTACAGCTCTCCTTGGAAGGGAGGGGAAAAAGACCTTTCCACTGCAAATGATTATTATGATTCTCAGACCTTCAGCAGTGAGTCATTTGGGGTCATTTTTCAAGCCACCCCCCTTGCCCTGTCACCTCTCAGCTGATTTTCAATCTACTTCTCAGTGCAAGGTCTCTGTAGTAGAGATGAATGAAATTCACTCCAAATCAGTCAAAAAGTGAAGGCTTTTAAATTACATGCTTTAAGTATATTTATAACCTCCAGCACCCAGAAGCATAATGCATGTGTTGAGGAAAATATAAAAATACAAGGGAAGAGGGTTCCACTTCAGACTACAAATAATTTCATTGTGATTTAGTGAAAAAAAATTAAAAGGAAAAAGAAAACAAAAAAGAAAAAGAAAAAGAACAAGAAAGCAGAAAAAAAGAAAAAGAAAAAGAAAAAGAAAAAGAAAAAGAAAAAGAAAAAGAAAAAGAAAAAGAAAAAGAAAAAGGAAGAAGGGAAAAAAGAGAAAAAAGAAAAAAGAAAAAGAAAAAATGACAGTAAATTAAATAACAAAATGACATAAAGTACAAAATAATAAACAGATAAAATAAACAAAAAATAAAATAAATAAAATGAAACACAATAAAATAAGTGAATAAGATACATTTATTAAATGCAAACAAAATAAATTACCAATAGCAACTAAATTAAAATTAAAATAAATTAATAAAAGCAAAGACATTTAATAAAATAAAAAAGACAAAGACAATGTAATATAAAAATAAATAACACTTAAAAAATAAAACAATTGAAATAAAATAGAAATGCTTTTTTTAAAAAATGAAGATAAATAAATAATATTAATTAAAATGAAATAAATATAACATAAAGAAAACAAAATATAAAAAATTTATGAGAATTTAAAAAAGAAAAGTAAAATAAAATTAAATACTGATAAAATAAATTAAATAAAAGTAAAATAAAGAAAACCAATACAAATAAAAAAATTTTAAAAGAAAATTGAATAAAATAAAAATTAATAAATTTAAACTAAATTGAACTAATTAAACTAAGCTAAAATAACATTAAATTAAATTAAATTAAAAAAAATACAAAATTAAAGTAAATAAAATAATGCAAAATAAAGTTAAATTAAATTTTAAAATAAAGTAAGGGAAAAAATTATATTAAGCTGTGTTCACACAGCCATTAACTTAACGAAGCAATACTTTTTCTCCTTTAATATTCCACATGAAGTATTCAGACAAGGTGCATTCGAGAACTCATTTGGGCATTTTCTAGAGAGCTTCCAAACCTTCTCAATTCCCTCTTAATAATTTACAGCAGAAGGAGGCAGCAGAATGGTTCGGACCCTGTGGCTAGGAATTGGGAAGTCTGAGCTGTATCTGTTTGTTTGATCTGCTCAGTCAGTGCTATTTATAAAACATCCTCCCACAGATGAAAGATTGATGGAACTAATGCTGTTCGCAACCTTGAGCCAGTTGCTCAGCTGCACTCACTGCACCTTACACTTCTACCACCAGACTCTGGAGAATCATAGAATCACAGAACAGTTTAGGTTGGAAGGGACCTCACAGTTCATCCAGTCCCAACCCTCCACCCTAGGCAGGGACAACTCCCACTAGAACAGGTCACTCAAGGCCTCATCCAACCTGGTCTTGAACACCTCCAGGGAGGTTGTGGAGTACAGAATCACAGAACGTGATTGAAGAAGATCACATTTTGTGATTCTGTGCTCCACAACCTCCATGGGCAACCTGTGCCAGTGTCTCACCACCCTCACTACAAACAACTTTTTCCTAACATCCACTTTCAGTCTCCCCTTTACCACTTTAAACCCGTTCCTCCTCCTCCTCTCATGACAAGGCCTTGTCAATAGTCCCTCCCCAGACCTCCTGTAGCCCCCTTCAGATCCTGGAAGACCACTGCAAGGTCTCCTGGAAGTCTTCTTTTCTCCAGGCTGCAGAGCCCCAACTCTCTCAGCCTGTCCTCAGAGCAGAGCTGTTGCAGACCTCTGAGCATCTTAGTGGTCTCCTCTGGACTCACTCCAACAGTTCCATGTCCTGCTTGTGTTGGGGGTTCCAGAACTACACATGGTGGCTGTTGTGTTACAAGTTACTGATCCCACTCCTCCACCCTCACCCTCTGCCATAAACTGCACATCAGCTTCATGGGAGAATCATAGAATAATAGGGGCTGTAAGGCACCCCCAAAGATCATCAAATCCAATCCTCCTGTCAAATCAGGATTGTCTAATCAGGTGACACAGGAATGGATCCAGAAAGATCTTGAAAGTCTCTGGAGGAGGAGACTCCAACCCGTCTTTGAGGTTCCTGCTCCAGGGTTCCAGCACCCTCTCAGTGAAGAAATTTTTCTTCATGTTCAAATGTAAGCTGCTACTTTGAGGGCCCCAGAGCCCTGTAACAGGCTGTCCAGGGAGATTGTGTAGTCTCCTTCTCTGGAGAGATGCCAAACCTACCTTGACATTGTCATCCTGGGTTGGACTTGATGATCTCCAGAGGTCACTTCCAACCCTTACCATTCTCTGTTTCTGTGATTCTTGGGTAACACAGGAATTAAAATGTAGGATTTAGCATAATGCTGCTCAAACTGGGCTTAGAGCTGCAAAAATATAGGGAAACTGATGACTTATATCAATGCTATAGAGAGTGGGATTGAGGGCACCATCAACAAGTTTGCAGGTGACATCGAGTTGAATGGTGCTGTAGATATGCCAGAGGGACAGGATGGCATCCAGAGAGATGTGGACAGGCTGGAGAGGTGGGTCCAGGTGAACCTCTTGAGGTTCAACAAGAGCAAATGCAGAGATCTGCAACTGAGCTGGAAAAATCCTCACTGTCAATACAGACTGGGGGAGGAGGTGATGGAAAACAGCCCTGAGGAAAAGAACTTGGTGATGCTGATGGAGGAGAAGCTGGACATGAGCAATCAGTGTGACACTGCAGCACAGAGTCCAAAGGCAGCCTTGCCTGCATCCAAAGCAGCGTGGCCAGAGATGGAGAGAGGGGATCCTGCCCCTCTGCTCTGCTGAGGCCTCACCTGGAGTGCTGCATCCAGCTCTGGAGCTCTCAGCATTTCAAGGACAAGGATCTGATGGAGCAGGTCCAGAGGAGGCCACAAAAAATGATCAGGGGCTTGGAGTAGCTCTGCTACAAGAACAGGCTGAGGGAGGTGGGGGTGTGCAGCCTAGAGAAGAGAAGGTTTCAGGCAGACCTAAGAGCAGCCTGCCAGGACCTGAAGGTGCTACAAGAAGGCTGCAGAGAGACTGTTTGCAAAGGCCTGCAGGGTCTGAGGGCAATGGCTTCAAAGCAGAGCAGAGCAGATTGAGATTGGATGTGAGGAACAAGTTCTGCATCAGGAAGGTACTGGAACACTGAAACAGGTTGCTCAGGGAGGTGATTGTGTCCCCATCCCTGGAGATGTTCAGGGTGAGGCTCATCAGAGTCCTGGGCAATCTGATCTAGAGGAGGATGTCCCTGGTGACTGCAGAGGGGATTGGACTGGATGAGCTTTGGAGATCCTTTCCAACCCAGACCATTCAATGATTTTGTGATTCAGCTAATGGCCGTTAAAAAATATGCAAGGTCCTCAGCTGCACACAGTGTGAGTTTTGTGCCAGGCTAACATAGCACAGTGAGATTCCCTGTGCTGCTGGAAACATGTTGGAAAGGTTCTTTCTTTTGTACTGGTGCTTTTCCACAGCTCAGAGTTTAGAGTGTTCAGGGAGTCTTAGCACAGTCATTTCACACCAGGGTAATGTAAAATCAGAAATATCCTGGAAATACTCAGGAAAAATAAAATAAAATAAAAATTAAAATGTAACCAGCACAAAACCGCTGGGGAAAATTCACATAAAGCCTTGAAGAACATTAGGGAAATATTCTGATCAGCTTTACATAAAGATCCATCTGGAACCCTGTCCTAGAGTAATTTGCTATTCAGTATCTGTCTGTTAAGCTAGAGACATAGGAAGTTTGAACTTTATAAAGCCACACACAAAACACAGACCAGCAACCAGCTTCTTCTGTCTTTGTCAACAATTTTTTTGTCTTCTAAGTGATTTTCTCTTGTTTTTCTTTTATAACCTCCCCTTCATTTTCCTTTCTACAAAAACATCAACTCTATGGTCAATCCAATGCCACCAGTGCCCTCTACTGTAGACATCTAAAATGTAGTTTTAGATGATAAGAGTTTCCTTTACTGCACAGTGCAGCTCCTCAGACAGCCTACTGTTAATAAATGTGATTCCAAACAGGACCTTAAATGGAGTAGTCGAGCATTGGAACAGGCTGTCCCAACAGGTGGTGGAGTTTTCTCTTCTGGAGCATTCAAAACCCACCTGGATGCAGTCCTATGCAACCTCCTTCCACAGAATCACAGAATCACAGAACTGTAGAGGTTGAAAGGGACCTGCAGAGATCAAGTCCAATCTCCCTGCCAAGGTAGGATCACCTTTAACAGGACCGTGGACAAGCTGTTGTGGGTGCTTTAGATGGAGAGTTAGACTAAATGACCTCCAGAGTCCCCTTCCAACCCCCATCAATCTGCTAAAGGAGATTCACTGAAATCAGGCTGCATAGAATCACATTGCCCATGTGAGTTTGGAAGCTCTCCAGAGGAGGAGACTCCACAATCTTTCTGAGGTTCCTGTTCCAGGGCTCAAGCACGCTCTCAGCAAAGAAATTTTTCCTCATGTTCAAATGTAGGTTGCTGGGTTCCAGTTTGCACCTACTGCCCCTTGTCCTGTCTTTGCCCACCACTGAAAAGAGCCCAACTCGATCCTCATGACCTCCATCTTTTAATTGTTGATCAGCCTTGAGAAGATCTCCTCTTGGTCTCCTCAGCTCCAGGCTTGAGAACTGTCTGGAGAAGAACTTGAGGGTATCGGCTGATGAAGAATTCCACATTAGCTAGAAGTGTCCACTTGCAGCCCAGAAGACCAAGTGGGCTCCATCCAAAACATCATGACCAGAAGGACCAGGGACCTCATTCTGGCCCTCTGCTCTGCTCTGCTGAGACCACACCTGAAGCACTGTGTTCAGTTCTGGTGACCCAGCATAAGAAGGACATGGACCTGCTAGACAAGGTCATGAAGATGATAACTGGAGCACAGGCGGCAAGAGTTCACCCTGGAGAAGAGAAGCCTTCAGGGAGATCTTAGAGCAACCTTCAGGTACCTGAAGGGGTCTGAAGAAGAGCTGGAGAGGGACAAGTGCTTGGAGTGGTAGGATATGGGACAATGGCTTTGAGCTGGATGAGGGGAGATTGAGACTGGAGATTAGGAATAAATTCTTTACAGTGAGGGTGGTGAGATACTGGCACAGGCTGCCCAGGGAGGTTGTGGATGCTCCCTGTCTAGAGGTGTTCAAGGTCAGGTTGGATGAGGCCTTGAGTAACCAGGGCTAGTGGGAGATATCCCTGCCCGTGGTGCAGGAAGCTGAAACTGGATGATCTTTGAGGTCCCTTCCAACCCAAACCATTCTGTGATTCTATGATTCCCAAAGAGTTGCTTAATGAGATATGGCAGGTGGCAAGAATATTTTTCTGAGCTCAAATGACCCTTTGCTGGAATCAGTGACTGCTTAGTTGCCGTTGGCAACTCATGCTGAGCTTTCTGTCTGGTCTCTGGGTCTATGAATAACTGTTTCAGCAGCAGAACAGAGTAGTCCAAAGGCCATGGTTTTATCTCAGTATATGGTTTATGATCTAAGGTACTTCAGCTGGTGCTGTATATCTGTCACCAACAAAAAAATGTGATGCTCTATGTCACCACGTTGAAAATGTAGACAGGATCTATCAGATATCAGGTGATGAAGTTATGGCAGTAAAATTAAATCACCACAAGTACATCTCTGCTACAGCACAGCTAAATCATCACAACTCCCCCTCAGACATGTGCCAGATAATTTGGGGATGAGGAGCACTCAGAGCAGCTCTCACAACTGCAGTTGGGCTTAAGGAACACATGGATGCTCTCGGCAAACATACCTCTGCTTCCCTGGATGCAGTACAGTTCTGTCTGCTGCACATCACAGCCTCTGAAAGAGAGGTTTTTGAGAGGGGAGAAACACAAACCCAAGCCCTTTGCAATGATGTCTGTGTCTTTTAGTAAGCAAACCACTGTTCAGCTGCCCTGTTCCAGGGTTTGACAAATCTTTTGGCGAAGGAGATAATCCTTTTATCACAGAATGATTTAGGTTGGAAGGGACCTCAAAGCTCATCCAGTTTCAACCCACTGCCATAGGCAGGGACACCTCCCACTAGAACAGCTCACTCAAGGCCTCATCCAATCTGGTCTTGAACACCTCCAGGGAGGGAGCAACCACAACCTCCCTGGGCAACCTGTGTCAGTGTCTCACCACCCTCACTGAAAATAACTTCTTCCTAACATCCACTTTCAATCTCCACTCTGCCACTTTAAACTCACTCCTCCTTATCCTCTCATTACAAGACCTTGTCAATAGTCCTTCCCCAGACCTCCTGTAGCCCCCTTCAGATCCTGGAAGGCCACTCCAAGGTCTCCTGGAAGCCTTCTCTTCTCCAGGATGCAGAACCCCAACTCTCTCACAGCAGATCTGCTGCAGCCCTCTGACTATCTTTGTGGCCTCCTCTGGACTGGTACTAACACTTCCAAGTCCTTCTTGTGCTGGGGGCTTCAGAACTGCAGACAGCACTCCAGGTGGGGTTTGTGGAGAGTAAAGGGGCAGAATCCTCTCCCTTGCCCTGCTGGCCACACTGCTCTTGCTGCAGTCCAGCACATGATTGCTGTCTGGATGTACTCACACTGCAGGTTCATGTTGAGCTTTGCATCAACCCAGACTCCCATGTCTTGCTCCTCAGAGCTGAAGAATAAACCCTTCTCTGAAGAATGTTGCAGTCTGCAATAACATTTCATCTCTGTTAAAGACAGAAATCTCCCAGCACTGCTGCCATAAAACCCTTGCCTTTGCCAGGGCACTATTATCTACTAACTTATCCAAGCCTCAGTCCACCCTACCTCTAGTCCAGGAGCTCCACATGATGATGGCACTCCACAAAAACATCCCAGCAGACCCAGAGAGAACAATGAAGTGGAGTCATCATTCCTGCAGGCATTCAAGAAACATGTGGCCACGGCACAGGTTGCCCAGGGAGGTTGTGGGTGTTCCCTGCCTGAAGGTGTTCAACTCTGAATGCTCTCAGTGTCTGTGACTGATCTCCTGTTGGCAATGATGTCAGCAGATGAAGCCAAGGGAATTTCAGTGTTGATATCAGGAGACAAGCACAGGTTATGTTTCAGCTCCACAAAATACAGGAACACACACAGGTAAACCTGCTTCCCAGAACAGAGACTGAACTGTGGGCAGGGAGCTCCACTGGAGTCAGAAATCCTCCACCAACATCTGCTCTGCAAATGCTCCTGCAGCCTCAGCTGTGTGCCCCCATATGGTTGGGAAAGGTTGGGCCGATGGAGCCACAATGCTGGAGATTCATTCACCATGACACTCCTGCTCCCCTCCCAGCCTTTTCTGTCCTCAAATTCCTTTCCACCTACCTGAACCCCTGAGGGCTAGAGCTTGCAGTTCAAGAGAAGCAGAGACACTTTGTATGTTGTTCCCTGCTAATATTCAATCAAACGTTGTTTTGTGTATCAGTAACAGTGTGGCCAGTACGACCAGGGAAGTGACTGTCCCCATTCTTGGGGTCACCACAACCCTATGAATGCTCCAGGTTTGTGGTAGAGTGGCTGGAAACTGCCAAACAGAGCAAGACCTGATGGTGTTGGTTGACAGCTGGTTGGAGATAAGTTAATGTGTGCCCAAATGACCAAGGCCAACAGCATCCTGGCCTGGATCAGCAATATTGACACAGAAATTGTATTACGGAATCACAGGGACACTCAGGTTGGCAAAGCCCCTCAGGATCACCAAGTCCAGCCCAGAACCCCACTCTGCAAGGCTCACCCTGAACCATAGGCCCAAGCATGTCTTCTAGCACCTGTGAGAAGAGACCAGCACCAACCTCTCCACAAGGTACTTTCAGGTACCTGCAGACAGCCATGAATCTGCCCTCAGCCTCCTCTGTTTCACACTAACCAACCCCAGCTCCTTCAGTTGCTTTTCATCAGATTTATTCTCCAGGCCCTTCCCAGCCTCCTTGCCCTCCTCTGCACTCACACCAGCATCAGGAACAGGACCATAGAAGTGACTGTTCCCTAGAGAGGGTAAGCATTATAATAATAATCATGCAAAACCACTGAGTTGGACTAACATAGACTGGTTACAGCCCTGGCTCCTGCTTTGGTGTCTGCTCCTCCTTAAACAGGCTTCTTTACAGTGGAAAGTCACCGCTGTGACTATACAGCTCCAGACCTTTCCCTCCGTTCTGCAAAGTTCAATTTTCCCTCTTCGCTGATGCAGGACTTGATCAATCTCAGCAGCATTTGAGAGAGTCATTCCAATAGCACCTAAAAAGCTGGGGCGCTTCAGAGCCCAGCAAGTGTTAGCTGTTTGGGTTTTCTTTTATTTTCAGCTAAATAGTGGAGGTCAAAGAGAGAGAGATAGACAACCCTTCACTACAGCCTGGTTAAATACCTGGAGGGTGGCTATCAAGAAGAAGGGGCCGGGCTCTTTTCAGTGGAGTCCTGTGATAGGACTAAGGGCAGTGGATGTGAAGTGGAACACAGAAAGCTTCATATCCACGTGAGGAATAGCTTTGGTGTGAGGGTGCTGGAGCCCTGGAGAAGGCTGCCTAGAGAGGTTGTGGAACCTCCTTCTCTGGGGGACTTTCAAGACCCATCTGGATGTGTTGCTCTGTGACCTGCCCTGGGTGATCCTGCTTTGGCAGGGGCGCTGGACTGGATGAGCTGCAAGGACCTTCCAATCTCAGCCTTTCTCTGATTTCAAGTACATTTCACAAGACATCATTTACTGCAAGAGCTCCTCCCTTCAAACTACCCAGAAATTCATTTTAAAGACTTTGTTAGCTCTCTGAAGAAAGATCCAATCATTATAAAAGGCTTTGGAGGAATTTGAAACACTCTCTGCTCCAGAAAACTCTCAGCCTGTAGCCACAAGCAAGAGTATAGAAAGAACAGATAAATTTGTTCACTTTGACCTGACATTCCCTGGACAATTTCTGAATCAAGTAAACTCAGCTTGAAGGGTAGAGATTGAAAATCTGCTCAGCTGCCAGTTACAGCACTGGATGATCTCCAGAGGTACCTTCCAACTCCTAACATTCTATGGTGCTATGATTCCATGGTTCTGCGATTCTGTGATTCTATGATCCTATTTTCCATTGGTTCTATGATTCTATGCTTCTATGATTCTGTGACTCTGTGATTCTATGATTCTATGATTTCATGGTTCTATGATTCTGTGATTCTATGGTTCTACCATTATACAATTCTATGGTTCTGTGATTCTATGATTCTATAGTTCTATTATTCTATTTTTCTATTCTATCTATGGTTCTGTGATTCTGTGATTCTATGATTCCATGGTTCTATTAGTCTACGATTCTGTGACTCTATGATTCTATGATTATACAATTCTGTGATTCTATGATTCTATAGTTCTATTATTCTATTTTTCTATTCTATCTATGGTTCTGTGATTCTATGATTCCATGGTTCTATTATTCTATTTTTCTGTTCTATCTATGGTTCTGTGATTCTGTGACTCTATGATTCCATGGTTCTATTAGTCTACGATTCTGTGACTCTATGATTCTATGATTATACAATTCTGTGATTCTATGATTCTATAGTTCTATTATTCTATTTTTCTGTTCTATCTATGGTTCTGTGATTCTATGATTCTATGATTCCATGGTTCTATTATTCTATGATTCTGTGATTCTGTGGTTCTATGGTTCTATTATTATACAGTTCTGTGATTCTATGATTCTGTGTTCCTATGGTTCTGTGATGTTATGATTCTATAGTTATATGATTCTATGGTTCTATGATTCTATGGTTTTACAATTATATGATTTTGTGATTCTGTGATTCTATGGTTCTACGATTCTATGGTTTTTCCTCTTGGCACATTCCAGTGTTTGTCTCTGATGTTCTGTGGCCTCTTGTAGCACGGAAGCGCAGGAGGCAGAGTGGTTATTTCTGTACCACATCTCCTTCTCGCTTCTCTTCCACAAGCCTTTCAAGTCTCAGCTGAATCACTAAGACACTGACCTAAAAGACCTAAATGTGATTGGACACATTCAATCCTCCTGAATCACCACTGATTTCAGTGGAGCTCAATCAAAGCTGAGCTTGACCCAGTCTGCCTTTTTCTTCTTCTCTTTAGTTTTGTTACACAGAAAACAGCTTCGTTTCCCACTCCTCATTTCCTGGCATCATTTCAGTTTCTCCTCTCGTGTCTTCCTAAGAGTTAAAATGTTCTCCTTAGCTTTAGGTAACAGAAATAATAATGAAGTAGTCTTTAAAAAGGAGAATTTTAGTGAGCAACAGTCTAGACAGGTAATATTTTCATTTTAAGTAGGAAGAGATTTTCTAGAGTCTCAAATTAAATGGTAATTATATAGATATGTACTAAATTATATCGTATAAATAACAGTAAAAATAATACATATTAAAAAAATATTAAATCACTTTGCTATGTCCTTTTATTTATAAATAACCTTTTACTCCCCGGACTCATTTGAATTTTGTTATCCTCAGAATAACTCACAACCTTGATGAATTTTATAGGAAAACCATCAGGCAGCAGAAAATGCTTCAGAAACTCCTTATTTGTTTCCAAAGACAAATTACTTGGCATTTTCTTGACCTTTCCCTGGATGCCACCCAAAGGGTGAAGAGGACAAAACAGTCCTAATCCTTCTGTTCAGGGCAGCTCACAATGGTCTGAATAGGAGGCAATCTATGAGCTATTCATGATGAAAGAACTTTAATTCATCCACAAAAGCCCCCACAGTACAGCTTGGTACTCCTCTACCCAGAAACATTCTAGAAATTTAATTGGAATTAACTTTTAAAGTGGGTTAATTATATTGCATTAAATCTTCGGTGTGGACACTCTGATTTAGGGTTTAATTTAAAGCTAAATTGAATCAAGGCCACTGTAATTTCAATTAAGAGTGTCCATAAAAGAATGTAATGTAGTTTAGCCAGTTCCTTTTCAAAGTTAATTTGGATTCATTCTCTTGAAGACCCCATGTAGACACCGGGAACTTTTGTTCTCTGTTGGATGGGTTTGATTCAAACAATTACATCAAGGTAAAAAAGGTTTTTCTTGCCTCATGGCTGGTCCCTTGGGTTTTTCCAGTCCCCACATTATGCCTCTCACTTCACTAATTCTGTTGATAAACCACAATTTCTCTGAACCTTTTGCTGTTTTTTAGCTCACATTCTGTGTTTTCCTGGATGGATATTTATGCAGATAAGATTTCACAACAGCCTTGATAACAAAATTCTCTTAATTACAGCAGCGTGTCTGTGCCAACCATCAGACAAAGGGAAGGTACACAAGCACCTGCAGGGCTTCCCTCTCTTATACCAGGAATACTTTAGTGAGCATCAATTAAAGTGCAGTTTTAAAAGGATACTTTTTAATTTTTAATTTTTTTTTTTCATAGAATCACAGAATTCTGGCTGGAAAAGACCTTTAAGGTCATAGAATCATAGAATCGTAGAATCATAGAATGGTTTAGGTTGGAAGTGACCTCAAAGGTCATCCAGTCCCAACCCCCCACCATAGGCCTCCCAGTAGAACAGGTTTCTTAAGGCCTTATCCAACCTGGCCTTGAACACCTCCAGAGAGGTTGTGGAGCACAGAATCACAGAATGTGATCGAAGATCTCCCAGGGTAGTCCACACAGGAATGCATTCAGGTCAGCTTGGAAAGACTCCAAAGAAGAAGACCCACAACCTCTTTGGGTAGCCTGCTCCAGGGCTCTGGCATCCTCACTCTAAAGAAGTTTCTCCTGGTGCTGAATCGAAACCTTCTCTGTTCCAATTTGTATCCATTGCTCCTTGGCTTATTGCTGTGCAGCACCCAAAAGAGCTTGGCCCCCTCCTCTTGACCCCTAGCCCTCAACTCTTGATAGGCATTGCTCAGATCCCTCTTAGCCTTCTCATCTTCAGATTAAACAGCCCCAGGGCTCTCAGTCTCTCTCCATAGGGGCTCAAGTCCCCCAGTCATCCTCCTTGGACTCTCTCCATCATGTCCCTGTCACTCCTGAACTAGGGAGGCCAAAATTTGACACAGTATTCCAAGAGTAGTCTCACTAGGGCAGAGTAGAGAGGGAGAAGAACCTCCCTAGACCTTCCTAGAACAAGAGGCAATGGCCTGAAATGGGGACATGAGAGATTTAGGTTGGATATTAGGAAAAAATTATTTTCTGAAAGAGCCATCAGGCACTGGCACCAAGGGAAGTCCTAGAATCACTCAACCAAGAACACCAAAACACCCCAGGCAATTAGCATAGAACTCACTTTCCCTTAAGTGTGTTTCATCCTAAACTGAAAAAAATCAGTTGGGTTTAGAAGCCCCAAACAGCCTTGCATAAATGACAGCATCTGCATTTGCCTGCTGAATGTGCTAATGCTCAATATTTGTCAGTCAAAGAAATCATCCTCTGAGCTGTGCTGAGCTCTTGACCTAAGCAGATAATATAAATTAGAAGACAGAAATAGTTCCGTTTGATGAATGTGTAATAACTCAGTTGTGGAGCAGAGATTTAAGATGGAGATTAGGAAAAAGTCTTTACAGTCAGGGTAGTGAGACACTGGAACAGGTTGCCCAGGGAGTTTGTGGATGTCCCACCCATGGAGGCGGTCAGGGCTACAAACCTGGTCTATTGGAAGGCATCCCCTGCCCATGGCAGGAGGGTTGGAAATCACTAATCTTTAATGTCCCTTCCAACCCAAATAACAGAATCACAGAATTAATCAGGTTGGAAAAGACCTCTAAGATCATCAAGTCAAATCTATTACCTAACACCTTCTACTCAACTAAATTCCGGCATTGAGTGCCTCATCCAGCTTCTTCGTAAACATCTCCAAGGATGGGGACTCCACCATCTCCCTGGGCAGCCCATTCCAGTGCCAATCACTCTTGCTCTGAAGAACTTCTTCCTAACTTCCAGCCTGAACCTGTCCTGCTGCAGCTTCAGGCTGTGTCCTCTTGTTCTGTCCCTGGGTGTCTGGCAGAAGAGACCAACCCCACCTGGCTACAGCCTCCTTTCAGGTAGTTGTAGAGAGCAATGAGGCCTGCTCTTAGCATCCTCTGCAGGCTGCACACCCCCAGCTCCCTCAGTCATTCCTTGGCTGTGAGTCTAAATTAGAATCACAGAATCATTAAGGTTGGGGAAAGACCTCTGAGATCATCCAGTCCAACCTATCACCCAACATCTTCTAATCAACTAAACCACAGCACCAAGTGCCTCATCCAGCCTCTTTTAAAACACCTCCAGGGATGGTGACTCCACCACCTTTGAGGGCAGCCCATTCAGATGCCAGTCCAACGACTCTTGCTGTGAAGAGTCATCATCATCCCATGATTAGTATTGGTTTCTACACTTCAACGAGAGAGAGACAGGGAACTGCTGGAGACAGCCATTGGAGGCTACAATGATGCTGATGGGACTGCAGCACTTCTGTGAGGTAGAAAGGCTGAGAGCCCTGAAGCTGTTAGCCTGGAGAAGAGGGGATAGTCTTATCCCCTGAGAGGGGATAGTCTTAGTGCTGATCAATAGCTAAAAGGTCAGGGGACAAGAGGATGGGGCCAGACCATTTCCAGTGGTGTCCAGCAACAGGACGAGGAGGAACTGGCACAAATTGGAACCCAGAAGATTCCACCTGAACATGAGGAAAAACTTATCTGTGAAGATCCTGGAGCCCTGAAGCAGGCTGCCCCGAGAGGTTGTGGAATTCTCCTTCTTTAGAGACTTTCCAAACCTAGCCAGATGTGTTGCTGTGTAACCTGTACTGGGTGTCCCCGTTTTATCAGGGGGGTTGGACTGATTGATCCCCAGAGGTTCTTTCCAATCCCCACGGTGCTGGGATTTTGTGAATAGAGATGACAGAGCTGATGATGGATTTGATGATGATGATGATGGCATTGACTGATTAAATTGATGCTGCCATGGTGTAGAAATCACTGCTAATCCACAACCACGTTGCTACATGTTCATCAGACTGAAATATTTCTGTCTTCTGATTTATATATTATCTATTGAGGTTAAGAACTCAGCAAGGCTCTTGAGGATGCTTTTTTTGACTGACAAAGGACGATGGAAAAATTTGAATCCATTTATAAAAAAAATAAGATTATTTTGGGCTCAGCAAATCACAGGACTGTTCATTTCAGTAGCTGGGTTGTCCTCACAAGTTGCAGCCCTTCCAAACCCAAAGCAAAACAGAGGAGACTGAGGGGTGAAAGGGAATTACAGGAATTATAGGAAAGCAAAATCTGCACCTCTGTTTTTTTTGGGACATGGATTGAAATACATCCCCACCTAAATGATTCTGTGCCATAGTGCTATGTGAGGCAAGGTGGTTTCCTCTTCTGAGCTCTGAATTAATTCATCTTGAGTTGGAGAAATGCTTGACAGGTATTTCATAACCTTGGTAATGTGTGGGCTACATTGCTTGGCTTCTAAAATATCTTCTGGGAGAAATATAGCCCTGGTAACAACACAGTGAACCCTTAGAGTCCATTTTGCATCACTGCACTTGTGGTAGCTAACAGAGCCTAAATTACTCTCTCATCCTGTTATTAAACAGAGAAAAGAAATGAAAAAAAAAAAGAAAAAAAAACAGAAAAAAGAAAATGAGAAAGAAAAAGAAAGAAAGAAAAAGAAAAAGAAAAAGAAAAAATAAAAAGAAAAGTAAGAAAAAGAAAAAGAAAAAGAAAAAGAAAAAGAAAATACAAAGGGAAAAAGAAAAATACAAAGGGATAAAGAAAAATAAAGAGAAAAAAGAAAAAGTAAAATAAAAATAGAAAAAAAGAAAAGTAAAAAAAGAGAATAGAAAAAGAAAGAAAAAATAGAAAAAAATATTAAAGATAAAAAATAAATTTAAGGCTGCAAGTAGCCTTGAGTCTGGCAAATTATGGTTAAACTTCTTGTCCTTGGTAACTATGGCAACTCCTTAAGGTAAGAGCAGAACACAGGCATTTGGTGGTTGGTGACTCACAAGCTGCTTATTTAATCATGCAGGAACATAAAAGTGTGAGGGGGCAACACAATTACCATACCCTGAGCATGTTTGCAGAGCTAAAAAATAGGTGGAGAGACATCGAAGGTTTTTTTGTTTGGTTGTTTTTTTTTTTGAAACTGAAAGAAACCAGAGAGTTGTGGTCAATGGGATGGAGTATAGTTGGGGGCCTGTGACTAGTGGAGTCTCACAGGAGTCAGTAGTGGGACCAGTTCTGTCCAATATATTCATCAATGATCTGGACAAGGGCACAGAAGGCACTGCCAGTAAGTTTGCTGATAGCACCAAACTGGGTGGAGTGGCTGCCACACCAGAAGGCTGTGCTGCCATTCAGCCAGACTGGGACAGGCTGAGGGTTGGGCAGGGAGAAATTGAATGGAATTCAACAAGGGCAAGGGAAGAGTCTGTCACCTGGGAGAGAACAACCTCAGGGAGCAGGATAGGTTGGGGACTGAGCTGTTAGAAGGCAGTGAGGGGGAAAAGGACTTGTGGGTCCTAGTGGATGGGAGGTTGACCATGAGCCATCAATGTGCTCTGGTGGCCAAGAAGGCCAAGGGCATCCTGGGGTGGATTAAAAGGGCTGTGGTGAGAAGGTCAAGAGGGCTTCTGCTGCCCCTCTACTCTGCCCTGCTGAGGCCACATCTGGAAGATTGTGTCCAGTTCTGGGACCCTCAGTTCAGAAAGGACCTCAGGGAACTTCTTGAGTGAGTCCAGCACACAGCCACAAAGATGCTGAAGGCAGTGGAAGATCTTCCTCACAAGGAGAGCCTGAGGGAGCTGGGGCTGTGCTGCTGGGAGAGGAGGAGCCTGAGTGGGGACCTCAGTCATGGTGATAAGGCGTGCAGGGTGAGTGGCCNGTGGATTAAAAGGGCTGTGGTGAGAAGGTCAAGAGGGCTTCTGCTGCCCCTCTACTCTGCCCTGCTGAGGCCACATCTGGAAGATTGTGTCCAGTTCTGGGACCCTCAGTTCAGAAAGGACCTCAGGGAACTTCTTGAGTGAGTCCAGCACACAGCCACAAAGATGCTGAAGGCAGTGGAAGATCTTCCTCACAAGGAGAGCCTGAGGGAGCTGGGGCTGTGCTGCTGGGAGAGGAGGAGCCTGAGTGGGGACCTCAGTCATGGTGATAAGGCGTGCAGGGTGAGTGGCCAGAGGCTGGAGCCAGGCTCTGCTGGGTGATGCCCAATGCCAGCACAAGGGGCAGTGGTGGATGCTGAGGTATAGGAAGTTCCATGGAAACAGAAGGAGGAATTTTTGCCCTGTGAGTGTGAAAGAAGCCTGGAACAAGCTTCCCAGGGAGATTGTGGAGTCTCCTTCTCTGGAAATATTCAAAATTCACCTGGACATCTTCCTGTGTGACCTGTAGGTGCTCCTGCTGTGCCAGGGGGGTTGGCATGGATGAGTTTTGGAGGTCCCTTCCAGCCCCTGACATTCTGTGAGTCTGTGATTCTGTGACTGGTTCCAGGACTTCTGTGAGGCTCCATATTACTGGTGTGGCATTTGTGCCCTAATATCCCTCAGCACATTCACAGCAATGATGTCCAACCTCTGCCTGATGAACCAAGGGCAGGGCATATTCCAATTAAATCCTAGGTGTTATCCAAGTGTAGCATGGCCAGAACAGTAAGCAGCTTATTGCCAGATCTATCACTGCTGGGTACTGAATAGGGCCACAGGTGCTTTTGCAAAGCCTATTTGTTACACCTTTAAATACTGCAACTGGGAGAATGTTTCCATTCGATTTAGGAGGCAGCTGGTGAAATAAAAGTGAGAGTTGAATCTATGTGATGACTCAAGGGGACTGTAACAACTACTTACAAGTGTTTTCCTGGATCTGAACAACAAACTTTGACCTGATATTTCTGTTGTTGGGAGCTGGCTAAATGGAGGGGCCCCAGGGTACTTTGAATGCAATGGAAGTTTTGGCAACAATCCATCCTTGATGGGATCACCTTAATAAGATGTCAAACATCCTCTGGAAAGGATAATATTACACCAGGTTATCATAGAGTTATGGAAGAGTTTGAGTTGGAAGTGACCTCAAAGATCATACAGTTCCAATGCCCCTGCCGTGGGCAGGGACACCTTCTACTAGACCAAGGTGCTCAAGGCCTCATCCAACCTGGCCTTGAGCACCTCCAGGGAGGAAGCACCCACAACCTCCCTGGGCAACCTGTGCCAGTGTCTCACCACTCTCACTGGAAAGAATTTCTTCCTAATCTCCAGTCACAAGCTCCCCTCATCCAGCCATCCAGATCAAAGCCATTGTCCCATATTCTACCACTCCAAGCCCTTGTCAGTAGTCCCTTCCCAGCTCTCCTGCAGCCCCCTTCATGTACCAGAAGGCTGCTCTAAGATCTCCCTGGAGACTTCTCTTCCCCAGGATGACCTCTTGCAGTCAGTGCTCCAGTCCTCTTATCATCATATTCATGACCTCGCCTAGACTCTCTCCAACAGATCTTAATCTCAATCTCCTGTCTTCCAGCTCAAAGACATTGCTCCACATCCTATCACTATCAGCCCTTGTAAAGAATCACAGAATCACAGAATGAGCCAGGTAGGAAAAGACTTCTGAGATCAACAGTCCCAACCTATCACCCAACACTTTCTAATTAACTAAATGCTGGCACCAAGTGCCTCATTTAGCCTCCTCTTAAATACCTCCAGGAATGGGGACTCCATCACCTCCCCAGGCAGCCCATTCCAATGCCAATCACTCTTGCTCTGAACAACTTCTTCCTAACATCCACCCTGAACCTGCCCTGCTGCAGCTTCAGGTTGTGTCCTCTTGTTCTATCCCTGGGTGCCTGGCAGAAGAGACCAACCCCACCTGACTACAACCTCCCTTCAGGGAGTTGTAGAGAGCAATGAGGTCTGCCCTGAGCCTCCCCTTTTCCAGGCTGCACACCTCCAGTTCCCTCAGCCTCTCCTCATGGGACTGTGCTCCAGCCCCCACACCAGCCTTGGCACCCTTCTCTGGACACACTTCAGCACCTCAACATTTTTCTGAATCTGAGGGTCTCAGAATTGGACGAAGGACTCAAGGTGTGCCCTCAGCAGCACAGAGTACAGGGTAGAAGGACTTCCCATGTCCTGCTGCTCCCTTCCCACCTTCCTTGTAGGTCTCCTCCAGGCTGAAGAAACTGAGGTTCTAATGGATGACCTCAGTTGCTGTCATTCAGGATGTGTCTACATGATCCTCTGCAAACATGAGCTTCACACTCCTTGCTGACTTGATGCAATGTGTGTTGCTCCAAGTGCTAGCCAGGGAGCAACTGTTAGCTTGCTGCTGACCCTGAGAGAACGTCTCACAGCACTACTCCAGCCTTGCCCTGAGAGGACAAAGACAGAGCCTGCATCTGAGCAGAATGTGGATGAATCTTGCTCACAGCAGTCAAAAAGAATTCAAGTGTAAGTACTGTAATGAAAGGTGTCAGCAGCAGAGACACAGCAGGGACCCAGAACTCCTGCATCACTTTTCCAGCAAAATGTGTGTCCTAAAATGCTGGGTTTGTCATGTTTTAGAAGACCGACATGTTGTGATGTGCCCAGAGCCATATCCAGCCTGGCCTTAAAAACTTCCAGGGATAAGGCTTCTACCACCTCCCTGGGCAACCTGTGTCAGTCTCTCACCACCCTCATGCTGAAGAACTTCTTCCTAACATACAATCTCAATTTACCCACTTCCAGTTTTGCTCCATTCCCCCCAGTTCTATCATTGCCTTGACATCCTAAAAAGTCCCTCCTCACCTTTTCTGTAGTCCCATTCAGATACTGAAAGGCCATCATAAAGTCTCCTGGGAGCCTTCTGCTTTCCAGACTGAACAACTCAAACTCTCTCAGCCTGTGCCCATAGCAGAGCAGCTCCCTCTGATCATCCTCATGGCCCTTCATTGGACATGTTCCAGCATATCCATATCCTTCCTGTAATAGTGGCTCCAGAACCGGACCCGGTGCTCCAGGTGTATTCTCACCAGAGTGGAATAGAGGGAGATAATCACCTCTTGATGCAGCCCAGGCTCTGATTGGCTCTCTAGGTTGCAAGTGCACACTGGCAGCTCATGTTGAGTCCTCATATTGATCCCTCTGATCATCAAGTCACAGGTTTACAGGCTCACAGGATGTCAGGGGTTGGAAGGGACCCAAAGAGACCACAGAGTCCTATGTCCCTGCCAGAGCAGGACCATACAATCTAGCTCAGGTCACACAGGAACACATCCAGGCAGGACTTGAAAGCCTCCAGAGAAGGAGACTCCACAACCCCTCTGGGCAGCCTGTGCCACTGCTCTGGGACCCTTACAGTAAAGAAGTTCCCTCTTGTGTTGAGGTGGAACCTCCTGTGCTGCAGCTTCCATCCATTGCCCCTCGTCCTATCCCAGGGAGCAAGCGAGCAGAGCCTGTGCCCCCACTCCTGACCCTCTGCCCTCAGATATTTATAAATATTGATTAAATCCCCTCTCAGTCTTCTCTTCTCCAAACTGAACAGTCACAGGTCCCTCAGCCTCTCCTCATCAGGCAGTGCTCCAGGCCCCTAATCATCCTTGTAGCCTTCTGCTGGAGAGGGTCCCTCTTGAATTGGGGAACTTGAAGGCAGTACTCAAGATGAGGTCTCAGCAGGGCAGAGTAGGAGCAGAGGAAAACCTCCCTTGATCTGCTGGACACACTCTTAATGCACCCCAGGATCCCATTGGTCTTCTTGGCCACCAGGGCACATTGCTGTCTAACTATTGACTATTTGACATCAGCTGTTGCTATGATCGATGACAAGTATGAAGCAAAGTGAGTTTGAAATTACAATTCCTAGGTTTTCTAGGCTATTCCTTCTTGAAACTCATTGGACATCTCACAAGAATTTTGTCTTTCTTCTACCCAGAGATCAGGTCACAAATGCTGATATGGACCACCTGGGACCCACTACAATGGGAATGGGCAGCAACTGGTGGGCATCTGCTATCACCTTTTGAGTTGTGAACTGCTCACAAAGCTTTCTCTTGGTAAGACTCTCCCAGTGGATGTGTTATGATCTTCTGATCCTTGGTCAGTTTCCAGGTTAGCCTCAAGCCAAGTGGGGTCCTGACAAGTCCTGGACTGATTTTGGAACACAAACATTTAAAACAAAGCAGAGTAAAATTCCTGCCACAAATATCATAGAACATGTGGCAAAATGCAACACTTCAAATTTAACAGAGAATCACAAAATGGGCTGGGTTGGGAGGGACCTCCGAAGCTTATCCAGTCCAATCCTCTCTGCAGTCAGCAGGGACATCCTCAGCTAGATCAGGTTGCCCAGAGCCCTGTCCAGCCGCAGATTGAATATCTCCGGGGATGGGGACCCAACCACCTCCCTGGGCAACCTGTTCTGGTGCTCCAAAACCCTCATGGTAAAGAACTTCGGGTTGTCCAACTAAAAGTTGAGTCTATAAAGAATCAAAGTTCGCTATCCCACCAGCTGAAGAAGAAAAGGGAAGAGGGTAATAATTGGTTACATATCACCAGGCAACGTCCTTGCTGGTACCACTGCAGGATCAGGACAACATGAGACCACACCTGGAGTACTGCATCCAGTTTTGGCACCACCAACACGAGAAGGACATTGAACTGTTGCAACACGTCCAGAGCGGGCCACAAAGATGACCACAGGTCTGGAGCACCTCCCCTGTGGGGACAGGCTGCAACAGCTGAGACTGTTCAGGCTGGAGAAGAGAAGGCTTCTGGAAGACTTTATAGCAGCCTGCCAGTACCTAAAGGTACTGGGGAGGGGGAACACTTTTGGCAAGGGTTTGTAGTGATAGGACTAGGGGAAATAGCTTCATACTGGAGGAGGGGAAGTTGAGATTGGAGGTTAGGAAAAACTCTTGACAGTGAGGGTGGGGAAACAGTGGCACAGGTTACCCAAGGAGTGTGTGAACTGAGGGAGTCAGCTAGAGCCCATCCCTGTGTACCCCTGAGGCAGGAAGATTAAGGTTAGGAACATAGTAAACTGGCATGTCAGCCTCGTGTAGCGTTTGTAAAGAAGCAAATTATAGAAGAACATTTCTACAGAAGTAGATGAAAAAGTTGATGAAAAGCTCAACATGAGCCTGCAGTGTGAGTACAGCCCAAACAGCAACCGAGTCCTAGGCTGCATCAAGAACAGTGTGGCCAGCAGGGCAAGGGAGGGGATTCTGCACCTTTGCTCTACTCTCTTCAGACCCCACCTGGAGTGCTGTGTGCAGTTCTGGAGTCCCCAGCACAGGAAGGACATGAAGGTGTTGGAGCTGGTCCAGAGGAGGACACCAAGATGCTCAGGGGGCTGCAGCAGCTCTGCTATGAGGACAGGCTGAGAGAGTTTGGGCTCTGCAGACTGGAGAAGGTTTCCAGGAGACCTTGCAGTGGCCTTCCAGCATCTGAAGGTGGCTACAGAAGGGCTGGGGAGGGACTATTGACACGGTCTTGTAATAGAATAGAATAGAATAGAATGGTAAGGTTGGAAGGGACCTCAAGGATCATCTAGTTCCAATCCCCTGCCATAGGCAGGGACACCTCCCACTAGTACAGCTCACTCAAGGCCTCATCCAATCTGGCCTTGAACACATCCAGGGAGGGAGCATNACCCTCACTGTAAAGAACTTCCTCCTAACATCCAGTCTAATGAGAGGAGGAGGAGGAATGGGTTTGAACCAGCAGAGGGGAGATTGAAAGTGGATCTTAGGAAGAAGTTGTTTGCAATGAGGGTGTTGAGACACTGGTACAGGTTGCCCAGGGAGGTTGTGGAGCACAGAATCACAGATTATGCTCTTTAATTCTGTGCTCCACAATCTCCCAGGAGGTGTTGAAGACCAGGCTGGATGAGGCCTTGAGTGAACTGTTCTAGTGGGAGGTGTTCCAGCCAGTGGCAGGGGGTTGGAACTGGATCATCTGAAAGGTCCCTTCCGAACTAAACCATTCTGTGAATTTTTAACTAGATCCATGGAAGAAAAATCTGGTACAAACTGACTCCTGCAGAAGCCAGCGGAGGGAGTTCTGTCTTTGATATCAGTGAAGTCAAAACTCAGTTTCCTATGTCAAAAAGAACCTGCTAGACAGAGTCAACTGCAGATTACTGCTGGTGCAAGCCCTGGGACTTGAGGCCAGTCTTTTAGGAGGGACACTTAATTTCCCTTTAATTAAAACTGCCACATAACACAAAAGGAAGTGAGACAGCCAAGAGGAGAGAGTGCATGCAGGTGAAAGAGTGCTATGAAACAAAAGCAATAAGGCATTTAAAAATTGACATGCGGGATCCTCAAAAGATTCTAAGAAGTTGCTCTGTTACTTAAAAAAAAAAAAAAAAAAAAAAAAAAAAAAAAAAAAAAACCAACAAAAAGAGAGGAAAGGTGTANATAATAGAATCAGAGAATGGTTTGGGTTGGGAGAAACCTCCAAAGGTCATATAGTTCAATCCCCAGAATGAATCCAACAGTCAAAATGAATCTGAAAATTAGAACCATAGCATTGTTCTGTTTGGAAAAGACCTTGCAAGTCCAACACCATCAAGTCTGCTGCTAAATTAGGTCACTCAGTACCACATTTCTGAGTCCTTTAAACAACTCCAGGGATAGGGATTCCACCACCTCCCTGGGGTGCCTGATCCAGGGCTTGACAAAGCTTTCCATGAACACTTCCCATTGTTGCTGAGGTCCAGTCTAAGCCTTCCTTGATGCACCTGAGGCCCTTTCCTCCTGTTCTGTTACTTGCTACCTGGGAGAAGAGACCAACCTCCACCTCACTTCAACCTCCTTTCAGGGACTTTGTAGAGGTGCAGAAGGTCTCCCCTCAGCCTCCTCTTCTTCAGACTAAACACAGAATCACAGAATGAATCAGGTTGGAAAAAGACCTCTGAGAGTATCAAATCCAACCTATTACCTAACACCTTCTAATTAACTAACCCATGGCACCAAGTGCCTCATCCAGCCTCCTCTTAAGCACCTCCAGGGATGGGGACTCCATCACCTCCCTGGGCAGCCCGTTCCAATGCCAATCACTCTTGCAGTGAAGAAATTCTTCCTAACACTAAGCCTGAACCTGTCCTGCTGTGGCTTGAGACTATTTGAGCAGAAAGCATCAGTAATGGTTGGACTCAATGCAGTGTGCCCTTGGGGCTAAGAAGGGCACCCTGGGGTGCATTAATGAGAGCATGGCCAGCAGGTCAAGGGAGGTTCTTCTCCATCTCTACTCTGCCCTAGTGAGACCACCACTTGAGCATTGCATCCAGTTCTGGGCTCCACAGTTCCAGAAGGACAGGTATATACTAGAGAGTGTCCAACAGAGGCTATGAGGATGATGAAGGGACTGGAATATATGTCTGATGAGGAAAGACTGAGAGCCCTGGGGTTGTTGAACCTGGAGAAGGCTGAGAGGAGATCTTGTTAGTAATTATAAATACCTGAAGAGTGGGTGTCAAGAAGCAGGAGCCAGACTCTTCTCAGTGGTGACAAGGGGCAAGGGACACAAACTGGAATGTTGGAAGCTCCACCTCAACACGAGGAGGAATGGTCTTACTATAAGGATGATGGAACCCTGGAGTAGGCTGCCTAGAGAGTTTGTGGAGTCTTCTTATCTGGAGGCTTTCAAGACCCATCCGGATGTGTTCCTGTGTGGCCTGCCCTGTGTGATCCTGCTTTGGCAGGGACTGGTTGAACTCAATGATCTCCCATTCTATGATTCTATGACAGCTGCTTTAAAGCTGTCCCTAACAGTGACTAGACTCTAGGTATATCCCTGGCATGGAACATTTCATCTGTTAATGGTTAAAACTATAGCAAGAAACTGAAAAGAGCCTTTCACAACGGCAGATGTTGGTAGTGTCACTGCTGCCTGTGATAAATACAGTTGGATTGCTATCCAAGGCAGCATCACTGTGGAAAGCTGCACTGCAAACAGGCACCTTTTATAACCCTGAATAACATCTGCTATCAAATTTATTCTGCTGTGGGCAGATAATTGTAGGTTTATAAGGGATCTGCTGATATAGTGCAGAAGGCTGCTGGTCTAGAGCAACACAAGGCACTATCACAAGCTGTTCTTCTGCCAGCCACAAGCTGTATTCTGAGACTGAGGGATTTGGGGTTGTTCAGTCTGGAAAGGAGAAGGTTCTGAGGTGATCTTATTGTGGTCTTTCAGTATCTTAAGGGTGGGCTACAAGAAAGTCGGGGAAGGACTTTTTAGGATATTAGGCAGTGATAAGACTGTGGGGAATGCAACAAAGCTAGAAATGGGGAGATTCAGAGTGGACGTTAGAAAGAAGTTCTTCAGCGTGAGGATGGTGAGAGACTGGCACAGGTTGCCCAGCAAGGTGGTGGAAGCCTCATCCCTGGAGGTGTTTAAGGCCAGTCTGGATGAGGCTTTGGACAGCCTGATCTAGTGTGAGGTGTCCCTGCCTATGGCAGTGGGCTTGGAACTGGGTGATCCTTGTGGTCCCTTCCAACCCTGACTGATTCTATGATTCTATGATCCTGTTTCACAGCAGTCCCAGGGTGCTGTGGGTTGCTGAGAACAAGGGCAGACCGCAGTGCTGATGCTGCACGTAAACTCCGAGGCTGCACAGCATGCATAGCCTCAGCACCACTCTGCCTACACACCCATAGCACACAGTCTGCAAGGTTACCTAATCAGTTCTCATGTAGATTTTGCTATCTCCTGATATTTCTGTGCACATCCACTTTTGCAAACATGCCTAATGGTAGCTGTAAGCAAGCATCTGGTTGTCAACCTTGCCCCTTCCTCTGTCAGAATGGTTCTTAACTTGGGTTTAAGCATCTTGGGAAAAACACCTCCATTTCTTTACAGAATCACAGATTCACAGAACCTTAGAGGTTGGAAGGGACCTCCAGAGGTCATACAGTCCAACTCCCCTACAAAAGCAGCACCACCCAGGGTAGTCCACACAGGAATGCATCCAGTTGAACTTGGAAAGGCTCCAGAGGAGACTCCACAACCTGTCTGGGCAGCCTGCTCCAGGGCTCTGGCACCCTCACTCTAAAGAAGTTTCTCCTCATACTGAGCTGAAACCTTCTCTGTTCCAGTTTGTTTCCATTGCTCCTTGGCTTATTGCTGTGCACCACTCAAAAGAGCTTGGCCCCTTCCACTTGAGACCCAGCTCTCAACTGTTGATAGATATTGCTCAGATCCCCTCTCAGCCTTCTCTTCTCCAGACTAAACAGCCCCAGGGCTCTCAGTCTCTCTCCACAGGGGAGATGCTCAAGTCCCCCAGTCATCCTCATGGTTCTCTGTTGGACTCTTTCCAGCAGGTCCCTGTCTCTCTTCAACTGGGGAGCCCAAAACTGGCCACAGTATTCCAGGTGTGGTCTCAGCAGGGCAGAGCAGAGAAGGAGAACCTCCCTAGCCCTGCTGGCCACACTTTCCTGATGCTCCCCAGAGTGCCGTTGGCTCTCTTACCCACAAGAGCACATTGCTGCCCCATGCAGAACTTGCTGCCCACCAGCACTTGCTTTACTCCTCTTACTATCCATATACACATTACTTAAGGAAGTAACAGTTCCATGAGGTGACAAGACATTCTATGAACAGATAGAGCCAGAAGAGACCAGGGTGGCTTCTGTCTAACATTCTTTAAACAGGAGCACAGAGATCTCCTTTACAAGACTTGACTTCTGGACTGGGATCTAAATCTCAGGAGGATGTTCTAGTGCCCTCAACAAAAGTAGGACATGGAACTGCTGAAGGAGGTTTGAGAGGAGGACCACAAAGATGATCAGAAGGCTGGAGCAGCTCCAGATTGAGGCTCTGGGGAGATGTTAGAGTAGCCTTCTAGTACCTGAAGGGGGATACAAGAAAGCTGGGGAAGGACCTTTGACAAGGGCTTGCTGTTACGGGATGAAGAGGAATGGATTGATGCTGGCAGAATGGAGATTGAGACTGGAGATTAGGAAGTTTTTTGCAGTGAAGGTGGTGAGACACTGGCACAGGCTGCCCAGGGAAGTTGTGGATGCCTCTTCCCTGGTGGTGTTCAAGACCAGGTTGGACAGGGCCTTGATCAAGCTTGTCTAATGGAGGCTGTTCTTGCCAAAAATCACCAGCCAAAAAGATAATCACCATAACCCCAAACCATCCTTTTAAGCTTTCTCCACATTAAATCCATCAGCAATGAGCCTATTTTTGCCATCAGCCATCTATAGAAAAACCAGGTAGCAATCGGGTAGCAGATAGAAAACAGAAAGTAATATAGCTTCATCATAAACCCCATAACTTCCCCCACCCGTAGTGGGGGGATTTAAACTAGAAGGTCTTTAAGGTCCTTTCCAACTCAAATCCCCGTCCCATCACAGATTTAAGAACTTCCTCCAATTCTGCAACTATGGATCTACATCTAAGTTATGTCTGTCAGGGAGAGGATGACAGAAAAAAAATCAAAACCAACAAACATATTTTACATGTGAGCTCTTCTCTGGATCTAAAGAGGACAAAAAAATCCACTCCAAAACCCTGAAATATATTCCACATTGCTGTGGTTTCTTTCCTCTCTAACTCTTGAGAAGAGTTAGTTTCTCACTAACTCAATGAGAAAGTAAATCTATTGCTCTGTAATTGTACAGAAAGTGGCTGAGTTTGGGCCAGTTCTCAAGTGGAATAAACTGGCACTGCTCCGTTCAAGTCACTGAAAGCACAGTGATTTTCATTCCAGTTGAAGTCTGTGCTCCTTGTTACCCTCTAAACTAGACAGACCACTTTTGAGCAGTACCAGAACGTTCAGAGAGGCAATTGCTACAAAAACGCAGCTTTTACAAAATAGATTTGAAATGGCAAAGACAAAACAAATGCTTTGGTGTAACTGTGTGAGAAAGACCTCCTCTCTGAGTGACAGGACATTCAAGATCCCAGGATGTCAGGGCTTGGAAGGGACCTCTGTAGAGCTTCCAGTCCAACCCCACTGCCACAGCAGGACCAGAGAATCTACTGCATGTGGCACAGGAACACATCCAGACAGGGTTGGAAAGGCTCCAGACAAGGAGACTCCACAACCTCTCTGGGCAGCCTGTGCCACTGCTCTGGCACCCTTACACCAAAGAAGTTCTTGTTCATCTTATGGTGTAACTTCCTGTGCTGCAGTTTCCATCCCTTGCCCTTGTCCTGTGGCAGGGTACAAGTGAGCAGAGGCTGTCCCTGACCCTTCCTGACCCTCAACCCTCAGCTCTTGATCCCCTCTCAGTCTTCTCCTCTGCAGACTGAACAGCCCCAGGGCTCTCAGCCTATCCTCATCAGGCAATGCTCCAGGCCCTTCAGCATCCTTGCAGCCCTGCCTTGGACTCTCTCCATCAGATCCCTGTCCCTCTGGAAGTAGGGAGCCCAGAACTGGATGCAATATTCCAGGTAGGGCCTGACTTGGGCAGAATAGAGGGGGAAAAGGATCTCCCTCGATCTGCTGCCCATACTCTTCTCAATGCCCTCCAGAACCACATTGGCCTTCTTGCCCATCAGGACACATTACTGTGTCATGGATAATTTGTTGTCCTCCAGCACTCCCACACTTCCTATTTCAGCAGAAGTGACCCCTTGAGGAGGAGGAAAAAAAAAAAAAAGTTAATTTTTTCCTCAACTCCTGCTGGATTTTACTACCTTGGAATATTCCTTTTAAGGGAAGGTTTCCATTTCAATTCCTGCATAAAGTTCAGGTCATCCAACACCAGTTATGGTTGCTGAGCCAGTGCTCCACAGCATGAAGAATGCCTGTAGAAAGTCCTGACTCTGCTGTAAGAATGTTTACTGTCAAAAATAAAATTCATAGGCTGGATCCACAGCTTGGATAAATCAGTACAGCTCCACTGGCACAGGATCTGGCTCAGTGAACTCATTTAGATACTTTCTCAAACTCCTGATCCTGTATTTTTTTCTTCCCAGTGCTGCTGACAGATAGCTGAGGCGAATGGACTTCTTCCACTTGAATTCGCCCATTCGCGAGGAGCAAGGCTGAAGACTGGCAAGGATGAAGAGGACTTCAAAGGCTGGGCAGGTAGAGTGGTTGGAAACTTGTCCAGCATAAAAGGACCTGGTTCAGACAGTTGTCTGAACATAGAATCATAGAATGGTTTAGGTTAGAAGGGAGCTCAAAGTTCAAACTTTCAAAACTCAAACTCATCCAGTTCCACCCCTCCGCCACAGGCAGCGACATCTCCCACTAGAACCGGTCACTCAAGGCCTCATCCAAACTGGTCCCGAAGACCTCCAGGGAGGTTGTGGAGCACAGAATCACAGAATGTGATCAAAAAAGTTCCACTTTCAACCTCCCCTCTGCCACTTTAAACCCATTCCTCCTCTCATTACAAGCCCTTATCAATAGTCCTTCTCCAGTCCTCTTGTAGCCCCCTTCAGATCCTGGAAGCCCACTGCAAGGTCTCCTGGAGGCCTTCTCTTCTCCAGTCTGCAGAGCCTCAACTCCCTCAGCCTCCTTTGAGTGATGTCAGTAACACTTTGGTGTCCTGAGTAGGAAACAGAAGCCCATGAGTTCCATTTGCTGCTATTTTGTGAAGGTACAGATGATTGCTGCACAAACAGAAACCTTCCTACTGAAGGGAAACACACAAATTCAGAGGTTGGAAGTGATCTCCAGGGATCATTCAGTCCAAGCCCCCTGCCAAAGCAGCATCACCCAGGGTAGTCCACACAGGAATGCATCTGGTGGGGGGGGGTGGGGGGGTGGGTTGGAAAGACTCCAGGGGAGACTCCACAACCTCTCTTGGCAGCCTGCTCCAGGGCTCTGGCACACTCACACCAAAGAAGTTTCTCCTCATGTTGAGCTGAAACCTTCTCTGTTCCACTTTGTATCCATTGCTCCTTGACTTATTGCTGTGCAGCACCCAGAAGAGCTTGGCCCCCTCCACTTGACCCCCAGCCCTCAGCTATTGATAGCCATTGCTCAGATCCCCTCTCAGCCTTCTCTTCTCCAGATTAAACAGCCCCAGGGCTCTCAGTCTCTCTGCGGAGGGAAGATGGTCAAGTCCCCAAGTCATTCTCATGACTCTCTGCTGGACTCTGTCCAGCAGATCCCTGTCTCTCCTGAACCGGGGAGCCCAAAGTTGGACACAGTATTGCAGTCATGGTCTCACTAAGGCAGAGTTGAGGGTGGGAATAACTTTCATACACCTTACTAGAGCAAGAGGAAGTGGTCTGAAATTAGGTCAGGAGAGATTGGGTATTAGGAAAAATCTCTCCTGAAAGAGTCATCAGGCATTGGCATAGGCTGCCCAGGGAGGTGTTCAAGCCACCATCCCTGGAGGCCTTTAATGTGTGTCCATGGCACTTTGGGACATGGTTTAGTAGGCAGGGCAGTGTTAGGCTGATGGTTGGACTGGATGTCTTAGAGGCCTTTTCCAACCAAAACAATTCTATGATCTCCCCAATTTTCCCAGTCAGCTCACTCCTGCAGCACTGACCAAGATAGCAATGAAGAGGATTTCAGAAGGGAAATTTGAGATGATTGCTTTTACAATTTTTTATAGACTGCTGCTTGCCACTAGTCCCTTTGTGCAAAGGCCACACCCCTTCCCAACATCTCTTCTGCAGCACACAGAACTCACCCCGTTCTGATACAAGTTACAGAACCATTCTTAACCAGAAGTTAACAATGTATACTGAAGAGGATCAGAGCCTTATCTTGGATGTTTGATCTTAATGAGGCCTGACAGCACTTCAGCTGAGTGAGCACAAAGTGTATGAAACTATCAGCGCCCTATTAGAAAACAGGACCCAAAACCTTTGATGTTTGATTCGTTTCTCACTCAAGCAAAGGCAAGGATGAGCTGCCAGGCTGCTGCTTGTTACACAAAGCAGGTTGACTGCAAATTAACTAACCGACTAAATAAATAAATAAAGGAGGGAACAGCTAAAAGGTTTTGCCAACAGATTGCACTTAAAAAAAAAAAAAATTATTCTCCAGCTGATGAAGTTTATTGTCCAAAATGCCTCTCAAAGAGCACTTCTGCTATAGATTGCAGTAGGACTTAAATTGTCAGAGTAAGGAAGAGAATTTATTTATTTACTTAACAGGGTGTATCTCTGTATTCTAGACAGGAAAACGGTGTTCG
The DNA here is from genome assembly GCA_013396675.1 of Eubucco bourcierii. Lineage (NCBI taxonomy): Eukaryota > Metazoa > Chordata > Aves > Piciformes > Ramphastidae > Eubucco > Eubucco bourcierii. The sequence goes on from VWZE01004420.1 coordinate 45,608, forward strand.
TCTAAAGAAGCTACTCTTTCAGGGATTATTTCCACCCTCTCCTCCCTCTATTTGCCTACAGAATCGCTCTGGTTGGAAGGCACCTTCCAACCATCTGCTCCCAGCACTGCCAGGTCAGTACTAAACCATGTCACAGAATCACAGAAACATGCAGGTTGGCAAAGCCCCTCAGGATCACCAAGTCCAACCTACAACCCTACTCTACAAGATTCATCTTAAACCATATCCCTAAGCACCACATCCAAAAAGATTCTATTGCTGCAAGACATGGAGCAGAACCTTTGTGCTGCAATACTGAAGGTTATAAATTTACACCTTGCTGCTGAAAGGTGCTGGGGTGGGTTCAATACTAAGTCTGAACTGAAGCTGATTTGATCTTGAAACACAGCTGAGTAGCTTCCTGCCTCTAGATCAGAGAGTTATGAATGTCTTTCTCAGCAAAGGGTTGGATTAAAAACCAAACAAACAAAAACCCAAAACCTCAAAACACTACAACCCAAAAACTCATCTCAGCTAATTACTACAGTCAGATCTGTCTCATTAGTGTCATTGACTCACATGGTGCAAAAAAACCCCACAACTGCAAAGGCCGTACCCCAAGAAATTAAACATGAAGAATACTCTTTTGTAATTGGGAATGAAATAGAATCTTTGATTATAGTTAATTATCTCTTTGGTCATAGCTTAACTTAAAAGGGGTAAATAGGTACAAGATGCAGAACAAGAATGCCACAGAATCCTTGTTTATGGTTAATTGTTCCTTTGGCCATAGCTTACCTTAAAGGGGTAAATAGGGTAAATAGGTACAGGATACAAAAAACCAATAATACTGCAGAATCCTTGTTTATGGTCAATTGTTCATTTGACCATAGCTTAACTTGTAAATAAGTACAGGATGCAAAAACTAATAACACAACAGCATAAGGCTTGCCAGAAAGGGAACCCTAAAAATGAATGTAATTAGAAACTGCATTTTCTTTTTAAGTTCCTTTCTTTTTTACTCTTTTTTTAGTCTTCTTTTTCCTTTTTTTTTTCCCAAGCTTTTTTCATCTCTCCCCTCCCCCCTTCCCATAGCCACTGCCAATAGAATTTTACTGAACAATAGCCTGTGTTATGTAATCCCCTGAAATGTACACAGTGGTTTGGATGATAATAAACTATTCAGAAGCCTGGAAATACTTTCTGCAGAGCCCAGGGGGTAAGAAAAAAATAAAAATTTTTAAAATCCAATGAATTTCATTTTTACAGACCTTACAAGAGAGTTGTCTGCATCCTACCAGATAACCTCCAAACCACTATCTAATGGAAATCATTTTTAATTAGGTTCTAAGGAGGAAGTACTGGTCCCAGTAAAATCATTACAAAAAACACTTTCTTCCCACAAGAGGTTCATTGTACTCCATATGTTTTAAGAAGCAAAGCAATGCAGTCCTGCTCGATTCCTACAGCACCTCAATCCTTTTCAGCCCTCTTAAAAGTCACATCCCAACCTTCTCTCACTCACATGGATTTTCACAGTCACAGAATGTTAGGGGTTTTGAAGGCTCATCCAGTCCACACCCCCACACCCCCACACCCCCACACACACCCCCTGCCCCGTCAGAGCAGCAGCACCTAGAGCAGGTCACACAGGAACACATCTAGGCAGAGTTTGAATATCTCCAGAGAAGGAGACCCACAACCTCTCTGAGCACCTTGGTTCAGTATTCCAGCACCCTCACAGGAAAGACGTTTCAAGTGAAACCTCCTGTGCACCCCTTTGTACCCATCTGCCCTTATCCTATAATTGGATAGCAGTGGAAAGAGACCAGACTCATCTTTGAGTTCCTACTAAAGCTGCACTCCAGATAGACAAAAAAAACCCCAAAAAACCGATGGAGCTGAGGAAGTGTAGAATCATAACATGCCAAGGGTGTTCAGGCAGAGGGTCTGAAGCCACCACCAGTTCTTTGAGACAGTCCTCTGAGGCTCAGATGCAGCATCTTGACTATTGTGCCATGCAAATGAGACAGAATTGCTTCTGGGGAGAGGTAACGGAATGGGAAAGCTGAGTGTCTTCGTTACCATTTTCTGTTTCATAGCATAATCATGCCTTAAAGCTCACAGGGCCAGGTTCTCAGCTACTTGTTTGCAGTCTGCAACTCCAGACAAACAATGATGACATTTGGAAAGGCCGCACCCATGAACGCATGACCACATCAGTGCGGTTGGAAAGGCTTCAGAGATGAATGCACAATTACACTGGCACAGAAACACACCAACCCCCTCCCCTATTACCCAGATACATACACTTCAGAAAGAGGTAGGGGCTGGAATTGAGACCTAGGAAGAGGAAATTAATAGATGGGCACAGTCCAATGCCAGAAGTTCTAAGAAGTCCAAATGTCAAGTTCTGCACTTTGGCCACAACAACTCCATGCAGTGCAAAGGTTGGGGACAGAGTGGCTGGAGAGCATCCAGGCAGAGAGGGACTTGGGGGGACCAGTTGACAGTTGAACATGGGCCAGCAGTGTTTCAAGGTGGCCAAGAAGGCGAGTAGAATCCTGGTCTGGATCAGGAATAACGTGGCCAGCAGGATCAGGGAAGTCCTTTTGCCCTGTACTCTGCACTGCTGAGGGCACACCTTGAGTCCTGTGTCTGGTTCTGGGCTCCTCAGCTTATGAAAGATGTTGAGGTGCTGGAATGTGTCCCTAGAAGGGCACCAAGGCTGGTGAGGGAGCTGGAGTACAGCCCTGTGAGGAGAGGCTGAGGGAGCTGGTGGTGTGCAGCCTGCACAAGAGGGCAGACCTCATTGCACTCTGCAACTCTCTGAAGGGAGGCTGTAGCCAGGTGGAGTTGGTCTCTTCTGCTAGGCACCCAGAGACAGATAGGGCTGGGTGATAGGTTGGACTGGATGATGTTGGCGGTCTCTTCCAACCTATTTGATTCCATGTTTCTAAGCTGCAGAAGGGCAGGTTCAGGCTGGAATTTAGGAAGAAGGTTTTCAGAGCAAGAGTGATTGGCATTGGAATGGGCTACCTGGGGAGGTGGTAGTGTCCCCATCCCTGGAGGTGTTTAAGAAGAGGCTGAATGAGGCACTTAGTGGAACGGTTTAGTTAATTAGAAGGTGTTAGAGGACAGGTTGGAATTGATGGTCTCAGAGGTCTTTTCCAACTTGGTTAATTCTGTGACTCTGTGTATCTGTGATTCTGCGATTCTGTGATTCTCTTTTCCCCTGACTCACCATAGCCTTGTTTGAGGCTAGGTCACATGAGCCCTTCATTGGAAATCTAATTATGCTCTACTACTAAACACAAACAGAGGGAACAGTGTGTACCCAAGGAGACATTTCAAAGAGCTTCCCTCTGTGGAACGTCTGCAATACCTATTTTTAAACCAGGGCTCAGGCTTGTGCCTTTGCTGTTGTGACGTTAATCCCTGCCCAGCCAACCAAACCAGCACCCTCCTCATTAGTGCTGTCTGTAGTGGGCCAGACAGCAGAGTGGATTCCATTCCAGCCCCCAGAATCAGTCAAGACCTCCTACAAGTAGGTCTTGTGGAATAGATAAATTTATCTTCCTGTGTGACTGAAAAAAAAAAAACAACAAACAAAAATAAACAAACAAACAAAAAAACCAACAAAAAAAACACATTTAAATTAAAGTTGCTAATTCAGTGTTTCAACTGCTTTGAATTGCACAGCAGCACAAAATAAGTCTACCAACAAGAGGACAAAATTCTATCTATCCAAAACTCACTCTCAGACTGATTCACTTGGAAAATCTCATTTGGTTGAAGGCAATAACCAAAAAACCAAAACCAACAAAAACTACAAACCAAAACAAAACCCCCAAAACAAAACCAAACAAAAAACCAAACCAAACCAAACCCAAGACCAACTCAAAACCAAACCAAACCCAACCCAAAACCAAACCAACCCCCCCCAAAAAAATCCCCAAAACCAAACCAAACCTAAACCAAAACCAAACCAAACCCAAACCAAATCAAAACCAAACCAAAACCTAAACCAAACAGAAAATAAAACAAAACAAAACAATATAAACAAAAACCAAACCAAAAACCAAAACTAAACCAAAACTAAACCAAAACCAACAAAAACCACAAACCAAAACAAAACCCCCAAACTAAACCAAACAAAAAACCAAACCAAACCAAATGCAAGACCAACTCAAAAAAAACCCAAACCCAACCCAAAACCAAACCAACCCCCCCAAAAAAACCCCCCAAAACCAAACCAAACCTAAACCAAAACCAAAACCAAACCAAACCAAATCCAAACCAAATCAAAACCTAAATCAAACAGAAACTAAACATAAATAAACAAAAACCAAACCAAAATCAAAACCAAACCAAAACTAAACCAAACCCAAACCAAACCAAACCCAAACCCAAACCAAAACCAAACTTAAAAATAGACCACCCAAAACCAAAAAATACAAACAAAAATCCAATTAAGTCTTGTAACACAATTTATATCCTCATATCCACAAAATGTTTTATTTTCTAGATGTAGAATTGTCAGAGTTTTTTGGTCGGAAGAGATCTTTAAGGTCATCGAACAACTACCCAGCACCATTAAACCATCGGCACCAGATGTGGTCTCTCATCACCACATTTACACATCTTCTAAATCTCTCCAGGGATAGTGACTCCAACATTGTTCTGGGCAGTGTGTTTCAGGGCTTGAGACAACCTTTCTGTGGAATAAGTCCTCCCTAATATACAAACTAAACCTCCCCTGGTGCAACTTGAGGCTGTTCCCTCTTGTTCCATTATTTGGAAGAAGAGAACAATCCCTATCTGGCTCCAACCTCCTTTGCGGGAGGTGCAGAGAGACTCCTGGTTCCATGGTCTGTAACTGAAGTAGTTGTGTTTCTATTTCATAGAATCACAGAATTCTTTGGGTTGGAAGGAAATATTCAAGGTCATGTAGTCACAGAATCCTAGAATCAGTCAAGGTTGGAAGGGACCACAAGGATCATCCAGTTCCAACCCCCTTGCCATGGGCAGGGACACCATACCCTAGATCAGGCTGGCCAAAGCCTATTCCAGCCTGGCCTTAAACACCTCCAGGGATGGGGCCTCAACCACCTCCCTGGGCAACCTTTCCAGGGTCTCAGCACTCTCATGGTGAAGAACTTCTTCCTCACCTCCAGTTTGAATTTCCCCACCTCCAGCTTTGCTCCATTCCCCCTAGTTCTGTCACTACCTGATAGCCTAAAAAGTCCCTCCCCAGCTTTTTTTGTAGCCCACTTCAGATACTGGAAGGCCACAATAAGGTCACCTGGGACCCTTCTCTTCTCCAGGCTGAACAACCTCAACTTTCTCAGCCTGGCCTCACAGCAGACAGCTTCCAGCCTCCTGTCATTGTTGTGACCTCCCCTGGCTCCACTCCAATAGGTTCATGTCCGTGCTGTGTTCAGGACTCCAGAGCTGCAGAACTGCAAGAGCTGCAGGAGCTGCAGAGCTGCAGGACTCAGGACTGCAGAGCTGGCCCCAGCACTGCAGGAGTGGGCTTAGCAGAGTGCAACAGAGAGGCAGAATCCTCTCCCTGCCCCTGCTGTCCACTCTGCTGGGGATCAACCAGGGACAAGGCTGGCTCTGGTCTGGCAGCACTCAGCGTCAGCTCATGTTCAGCTTTTCACTCAACAACACCCCCAATCCTTCTCCACAGAGCTGCTCTTTCCATCCCTTTAGCCCTCAGCTTGGATTGATACTGAGGATTGCCCATTCTAGGATTCTATGGTTTAGTGGTGTCCTGGTAGTCCCAGTTTAATGGTTGAACTGAATGATCTTAAAGCTCTCTTCCAAACCAATCCATTCTAGGATTCTAGGATTTTGTGCCTTAGTGGTGACCTGGCAGTGCTCGTGTAGTGGTTGAACTTGTTGATCCTAAAGGTCTCTTTCAACCCAAAACAGTCCATGATTCTAGAATTTCTGAGTTTAGTGGTGACCTGACAGTGTTGGTTCAGCGGTTGAACTGAATTATCTTAACGATCTCTTTCAACCTGAACCACTCCATGATTCTAGGGTTCTATGGTTTAGAACTCATCCCTTTATCCCTCAGCCTGAGGCTTGCCCTGACCTAGGTACAGGATCTTACCTTGTGAAACCTCAGCAGCTTAACATGGGTCCACTTCTGCAACTTGCTCAGGTAAAGGCGCAGGCATTTCTCTGACATTTCCAGCAGTAAACTAAAATCGTCTCTTTTTTTTGTTTGTTTTTTTTTTCTGCCAGCACAATTCTGCAGCTACAGTTTGAGGTGCTTTCAGCTTCATTTGCAGCACCAGATACTGCTCATTGCTTAAAGCAAGATGCTGGTCTTCATGGTGCTGTGACCTGATTCAGTATGCCAAAGCCCCTCCTTGCAAGCAGCAGGCAGCTCTATTTCTCTGTGCAGACACAGCTGCTGCCTTCGTGCTCACACCCTGTATGCCTGTGTGCTCAGGGGTGTGCACTGCAGCATGAGGAGGTTGGGCAGCTGGCTTGAGAGCAGCCCTGAGGAGAGGAAGTTAGGGGTGATGGTGGATGAGAAGCTCAATCTGAGCTCTCAGCTCAGAGCCAAGCAGAGCCTGGGCTGCATCCAGAGCAGTGTGGGCAGCAGGGTGAAGGAAGTGATCCTTCCCCTCTGCTCCACACTGATGAGATCCCACCTGGAGTACTGCATCCAGTTCTGGAGCCCCTGTTACAAGAGGGATCTGGGTGTTCTGGGAAGTGTCCAGAGAAGGGCCATGAGGATGATCACAGGGCTTGAGATGCTCTGCTATGAAGAAAGACTGAGGGACTTGGGGTTGTTAAGTCAGGAGAGGAGAAGGCTCTGAGGAAACCTTATTGTGGTTTTTCAGTATCTTAAGGAGGCTACAAGAAAGCTGGTGAGGGACTTTTTAGGATGCCAGGTAGTGATAGATCAGAAGACTGGAGCTGCTCTGCTATCAGGAGAGACTGAGAGTTGGAGCTGTTCAGTCTGGAGAGGAAAAGGCCCCAAGGTGACCTTATTGTGGCCTTTCAGTATGTGAAGTGGGCTATGAGAAATCTGGGGAGGGACTTTTTAGGGTGTTAGGCAGTGATAGGACTGGGGGGAATGGAACAAAGCTAGAAATGGGTAGATTCAGACTGGATGTTAGGAAGAAGCTCTTCAACGTGAGGGTGGTGAGACCCTGGAACAGATTGCCCAGGGAGGTGATTGAGGTCCCATCCCTGGAGGTGTTTCAGGCCAGGTTGGATGAGGTTCTAGACAACCTGATCTAGTGTGAGGTGTCCCTGCCTATGGCAGGGGGGTTGGAACTGGCTGATCCTTGTAGTCCCTTCCTACCCTGACTGATTCTATGATTCTATCTGGGGTCAGAGAAGCCAGGTTGTGGAAGCATTGGGGATGGATGCAAGCCTCACCAAGTCGTAGCGTGGCACAAAAGGAGAGGGAACTGCTGACAGCCCACATGCTGCATGATGGGTTCCTTTCTGAAATGAGGAAAGCAAAACACCACTCAGCAGTGATGAAAAGAAGGAAAAGAGCAGCCCTGAACCATCACTTCTCTCAGTGTTGCAGGGACTGGCTCCATGCCCAAGGCAAAATCACATTTCAACGCTCACACGCAACTGAGCAGCTGAGAGAGAAATGCTGGAGTGTGCAGTGGACTATCTGAGTTAAGTTCTCATTTCTACTCAATCCAAAAAAGCATCTGAAGATTCCAACCTCAGGATTCAGGTTAAATGTTAAAAAAATGTCCATTTTTTTGCAGCCTAGTGTAGTGTGGTTAAGTGATGCAGAAGTGTCTCTACAGGAGACTTAAAACTACTGAGTCAAGAAAACTGCAACCCACAGAAACTTGTCCCTGGTGCTGTGTGCTCACATCTGTGCTCCACTGAAACAGAAGGAACCTCTGTAAGCGCTGATGCCCTCCCCAAAAAAATGCAGCTGGTCTCTGCTATTCACCACAGATGTCCCCCCGCAGGAGTCAAAGTTTACCTAGATTTACATGTGGGAGTCAGAAAGTGATTGTGAAACACCTGAAGTAGTACCCACACCACAATTTTACTGACCTGAATTATAAAGCTCCAAAATTCTTCATGTCACAGAATCCAAATGTGGTAGGGGTTGGAAGATGTCTCTGGAGATCATCTGTCCAACCCCTCTGTTAAAGCAAGATCACCCAGAGCAAGTTGCCCATATGTGTTCAGAATTTCTCCAGAGAAGTACAGGAATCCTACATTTTCCACTGAAATCTCTGCATTTCTCACACTCAGGAATGAGAAAATGGATGAGAACCATCCCTAGGTTGAGCTAGGAGCTCCTCAGCTGCCTCCCATATTTGAGAGGAGGCAAAGAGCTGAGGGATCTTACAGGTCTTTTCCAGCCTGCATGATTTTATGGTCATGCCCCCTCCCTGGAAATGCTCAAAGCCTTGAGCAATCTGGGGTAGTGCAAGGTGTCCCTACCTATAGCAGGGGACTTGAAACTAGATGGTCTTTAAGGTCGTTTCTAATGAAAACCATTCCAGGGTTTTAAGATTCTAGGATGCTATAGTTTAGTGGTGTCATGGAAGTGCTGGTTTAGTGGTTGAACTGAGTGATCTTAAAGATCTCCTCCAACCCAAACCATTCCATGATTCTAGAATTCTTTGGTTTAGTGGTGACCTGGCAGTGATGGTTTAGTGGTTGAACTGGATGATCTTAAAGCTCTCTTCCAACCCAATCCATTCTAGGATTCCATGATTCTATAGTTTAATGTTGCCCTGGTAGTCCTGGTTTAATGGTTGAGCTTGATGATCTTAAAGATCTCTTCCAACCCAATCCATTCCAATATTCTGTGACATAGGAGTAAAGCTGCAGGACAGCCAGGTCCATAGGCTAAGTTGGTGAACAGTAACCAGCCACCAAAAGCCACACTGTTCACTGCTTTTCGTGTTGAGTTACGGCTACTGCCTGTGAGATCAGCTTCTCTGAGAATAATCAACATACTGTGCTAGACTCTTGCCAAAGAAAAGAGAGCTGGGTTTGCTTCCCTTCATTTCAAGTTTAATTTTCTCTCCTTAATCTGAGTTTCACAGGGTCGCACAGAAGTGTCAACTCCGTACTGCTTGATGATGGAATTTCATTAGTCTAAGGTGACATTTTGGGTTTTGTTTTAATCATTTCTAGTGTTATTGCTTCCTGCAGGGAAGGTTTCTTTTAAATATCTGACACATTGCTGTGCACAGCAGAGACGCCCCCTTGGCAGGATATGAGAGGAAAATCCACATTCTGATAGCCATTCACACCCCAAAAGCAGGCAGAGAAACTCTGAGCAGGGCCATGTTCCCTGTGAGGGTGACAGAGCACTTGGACAGGCTGCCCAGGGGGGTTGTGGAGTCACCGTCTCTGGAGATATTCAAAACTCACCTGGACGTGTTCCTATGTGATCAGCTGTAGGTGCTCCTGCTCTGGTAGGGGGGTTGGACTGGATGAACTTTGAAGGTCCCTTCCAGACCCTGACATTCTGTGAGTCTGTGATTCTGTGACTGTGTCAACTTTTTGCAAGAAGAGTAATTAGAGGCCAAGGCAGGTTCTGAATCACAGCATAGTAGGGGTTGGAAGGGAACTCCAGAGGTCATCCAGTCCAGCCACCCTGCCAAAGCAGAGTCACCCAGGACTGGTCACACAGGAACACATCCAGATGGTTCTTGAAAGTCTCCAGAGGAGACTCCCTCTTCTGACACAAGTATGCCTAGATCAGGCTGCACAGAATCACACAGAATCACAGAAACATGCAGGTTGGCAAAACCCCTCAGGATCACCAAGTCCAACCTAGAACCCTACTCTACAAGATTCACCTTAAACCATAGCCCTAAGCACCACATCCAAATCACCTTTAAACACATCCAGGGTGGATGAGTCCACCACCTCCCTGGGCAGCTCATTCCAGTCCCTGACCACTCCAGGAAAAATTTCTTCCTCATGTTCAGTCTAAACCTACTCAGTGGTAACTTGAGGCCTTTCCGTCTTGTTCTATCACTAATGCCCTGTAAGAATAGAGCACCACCAACCTCTCCACAACATCCTTTCAGGTAGTTGCAGACAGCCATGAGGTCTGCCCTCAGCCTCCTCTCTTTCACACTAACCAGTCTCAGCTCCTTCAGTCACTCCTCATCAGATTTATTCTCCAGGCCCTTCCCAGCTCCCTTGCCCTCCTTTGCACTCTCTCCAGCACCTCCACATCTCTCTTGTACTGCAGTGACCAAAACTGAACACAACACTCAAGGTGTGACCTCACCAGAGCGGAGTCCAAGGGGACAATGACCTCCCTGCTCCTGCTGGGCAAAGCGTTTCTACTACAAGCCAGGATGCCAGTGGCCTCCTTGGCCACCGAGAGGTGTGCAGGTAGGTTTTGAAAGTGTCCGGAGAAGGAGACCCTACAACCTCTTTGGGCAGCCTGCTTCAGTGCTCCAGCACCCTCACAGGAAAGAGGTTTTGCCCTATGTGAAATCTCCTAGCTCCTAGTTTGTGCCCATTGCCCCTTGACCTGTCACTGGGCACCAGCCTCATCCTCATGACCTCCACCCTTTAGGCATTTATAAGCATTGGGAAGATCTCGGTTCTTCTCTTCTCTGAGTTAAAGAGCCCCAGGTCCCAGTCTCTCCTCACAAGGCTGATGCTCCAGTCCCTTCAGTGTCTTTGTAGCCCTCTTTCCACTACTCCCTTGCCTCTTTTTAATTGAGGAGTCCAGAACTGGATCCAGCACTTTAGATGTAGAGGGGGGAAAGAACCTTCCTCAACCTGCTGGTCACAACCTTCTTAATGTGCCCAAGGAAACTACTGACCACGAGATCACATTGCTAGCTGTAAGGCAACTTGGTAGGGAAAACCTTTTTGGCATAAAGAAGCAATTCCAACTCACCTGTCCAAAACAAACAACATTTCCTCTTGCACAAAACTTATAAGTATGAAAATAGACAAAGCAGATGTTAAAACCGTGCAGTTTCGTTTGCATGAGCAATGGAGAGCAGTGAAGGGGAAAAGGACCTGGGGATCCTAGTGGATGGCAGGATGGCCATGAGCCAGCAATGTGCTCTGGTGGTCAAGAAGGCCAATGCCATCCTGGAGTGGATTAGAAGGGATGTGATGAGTAGGTTGATAGAGGTTCTCCTCTCCCTCTGCTCTGCTCTGGTCAGACCACATCTGGAATATTGTGTCCAGTTCTGGGCCACTCAGTTCAAGAAGGACCTCAGGGAATTGTTTGAGAGAGTCCAGCACAGAGCCACAAAAATGATGGTGTGGAAGATCTTCCTCAGCAGGAGAACCTGAGGGAGCTGAGGCTGTGCTACTAGGAGAGGAGGAGCCTGAGGGGGGACCTCAGTCATGGTGATAAGGTGTGCAGGGTGAGTGGTCAGAGGCTGGAGCCAGACTCTGCTGGGTGATGCCCAATGCCAGCACAAGGGGCAGTGGTAGAAACTGAGGCATAGGAAGTTCCATGGAAACAGGAGGAGGAATTTTTTCCCCGTGAGGGTGGCAGAACCCTGGAAGAGGCTGCCCAGGGTGGTTGTAGAGTCTCCTTTCCTGGAGATATTCAAGACCAGCCTGGATGTGTTCCTGTGTGACCAAGTAGGTGCTGCTGCTCTGGCAGGGAGGTTGGACTGGATGAGCTTTGGAGGTCCCTTCCAACCCCTAACGTTCTGTGATCCTAACATTCTGTGAATACCCTTCAAACAGAACCAGAAACACTCAGCGAAAATACAGATGGGAAACAAACACAGAACTTTCTAGACCACAGCTGTTGAAGTCTGTCTTCTTGTTAACTACAAATTTCTTCTTACTAATTCATTAATTTCATTACAATCAATGCCTACCTCCCAAATGCTGTTCTATTAATCATACCACAGAGAATTAACCCTCAGGAGTTGAGCTCAAGCACTTCAGCTCAGCCTACTCAAGGTTTACTTTGAAACTGTATCTCACTGATGGTGCCTATAAATAGGACTTTAGGCATTCAAATGTGGAAATGCTTGACAGAAATTATTTTTGTACCTGTTAAATCCTTTCCTTTTGAGTTGAGACAAAGGCAAAGGACTTTTAAAATTGCTGTTTTTCACAAATTTCCCCAGAGCTTCAGATATCTGCTTAAAATTACGGCATTGTCCCTCCATAGGAACACAAATTGATTTCGCTTTATCAGAAAGATGACAAAGAGCAATGTCAGTCTTCATAATGAGATTATCAAAGCCATTGGACACATCTTTAAACTTCCCTTTGTCTCCATATTTCTATATCCCTTCCAAGAAAGTAGTCTCACAAGATTGGGGCTGGTGACAGAAAAAATAATTTAAACCGCAGGGATTATTTGCCTGTTTTCCACCTTTCCTCCTTTATTATTTTGGTTTTGTTTTGTTTTGTTTTGCTTTGTTATTTTGGTTTTTTTACCTTCCGCAGTGCTTGAGAGCAACTCTGAAGAAAAGGACTTGGGGTTGCTGGTGGAGGAGAAGCTCAACATGAGCCAGCAGTGTGCATTGCAGCCCAGAGAGCCAAGCAGAGCAGTGTGGGCAGCAGGGTGAGGGAGGGGATTCTGCTCCTCTACTCTGCTCTGTTGAGAGCCCACCTGGAGCTCTGTGTCTATTTCTGGAGCCCCTGGGACAGGAAAGGTCTGAAGGTCTCTGGAAGGTGTCCAGAGAAGGGCCACAATGATGATCAGAGGGCTGGAGCTGTTCTGCTATGGGGACAGGTTGAGACAGTTGGGGCTGTTCAGGCTGGAGAGGAGAAGGTTCCCAGGAGACCTTCTTGTAGCCTTTCAATATATGAAATGGGCTACAGGAAAGCTGGGGAGGGACTTTTTAGGGTGATAGAACTGGGGCAAATGGATCTGAGCTAGAGGAGGGGAGATTGAGATTAGACACTAGGAAGAAGTTGTTCAGCATGAGAGTGGTGAAAGACTGGCACAGGCTGCCCAGGAAGGTGGTGGAAGTCTCATCCCTGGAAGTTTGATCAGGTCAGGCTGGATGTGGCTCTGGGCAAGCTGCTCTAGTGTGAGGTGTCCCTGCCCATATCAGGGGGGTTGGAACTGTGTGACCCTCGAGGTCCCTTCCAACCCTGACAATTCTGTCTCATAAAGCACAGCCTCGTGCTGGCCCCTGGACTGCAGAGTAGCAAACCTGACTGGGGGCTCCCTCCTTGTCCAAGCTGCGCAAAGCTCACACGCATTATCTCCCGAAATTCTGTCAGCTTCAATAACTTAGGTTATTACTACTAACACTGTGTGAGCAAGCATGTTTCCCAGGATACTCCATGCACAAGGCAGAGTCCAGCATTCGTGCTTTCCCTCTGGTTAGGTTTTGTTATTGAACCAAAATGCCCCCAACAAAGCCACTTGGCAGTTATAAAACAGGAATGTGGCCATATAGACATCCTCAGAAGTAGCTGCTGGTATCTTCCCTCCCTTAGGAAGCCTTAATTCTTCCTCTCCAACAGAACCATTTCTTCTCCCTCTCAATTTAGGTCATGATAATGAGTTACCTGCCTTGGTGAGTCATTGTGCTGCTATTGACAACCCTTATGATTTTATAATGAGGTATTATTTTTAAGCGTCAGGTTCCATTACTGTCCTGCAGGTGGTCAGGAGGGTTCCTAAACTTTGAAACCATTTCCTGGCCACATTCCTGCAACTAGGATTTGCTGCAGACACAGCAAGTCCATCTCTAAATATCCACTGCTCTTTTATTATTTTTTTTTTCCTGGTTGTAATATAATAAAGCCAAGCTTCCCTGAGAGTTAATGGCCACCTCCTATATTTGATTTTATGCTTAGTGGGTTGAATAATAAGACTGGGCAGGAATTTTAAAAGACATTATTTTATTTATTTTTCCTTGTTTGCTTCACCAAATCCTTGGCAATAAGACAAATTTATCCAGGCTTCCCATGGAGAGGGAAGCCCAGAAAACCTGTCAGCCCTTATTTAGAGACAGTAGCTAAGCCCATCCGTGTGCCTCCAATAGAGGGAATCTGAGAAGCAGACAATCATTAAGGTTGGAAAAGACCTCTAAGATCATCAAGTCCAACCTTCTATCTGACACCTCCATGACCACTAGTGGCAAAGTGTCATGGCCACAGGTTTCTTGAACATCTCCAGGGTGTGTTGCTCTGGAGACTCCAACACAAGAAGGCCGTGGAACCACTAAAGCCAATCCAGAGGAGGTCATGAGGATGCTCAAAGGGTTGTAGCAGCTCTGCTGTGAGGACAAGCTATGAGAGTTGTGGTTCTGCAGCCTGGAGAAGAGAAGGTTTCCAGGAGACCTTGCAATGGTTTTCTGGGATCTGAAGGGGGCTACAGGAGGGTTGGAGAGGGACTATTGTAATGAGAGGAGGAGGAGGAATGGGTTTAAAGTGGCAGAGGTGAGATTGAAACTGGATGTTAGGTACAAGTTCTTTACAGTGAGGGTGGTGAAAGAGTGAAGAGTGGTCAGGCATTGGAACAGGCTGCCCAGGGAGGTGGTGGAGTTACCGTAGAATCATAAAATGGTTTAGGTTGGAAGGGACCTCAAATCAACCAGTTCCAACCCCTAGTCACAGGCAGGGACACCTCCCACTAGAACAGGTCACTCAAGGCCTCATCCAACCTGGCCTTGAACATCTCCAGGGAGGGAGCAGCCACAACCTCCTTGGGTAACCTGTGCCAGTGTCTCACCACCCTCACTGCAAACAACTTCTTCCTAACATCCACTTTCAATCTCCCCTCTGCCACTTTAAACCCATTCCTCCTCCTCCTCTCATTACAAGACCTTGTCAATAGTCCCTCCCCAGCTCTCCTCTAGCCCCTTCAGATCCTGGCAGGCCACTGCAAGGTCTCCTGGAAGCTTTCTCTTCTCCAGGCTGCAGAGCCCCAAGTCTCTCAGCCTGTCCTCAGAACAGAGCTGTGGCAGCCCTCTGAGCATCTTGGTAGCTTCCTCTGGACTGGGTAAAACAGTTCCATGACCTTCTTGTGCTGGGGGCTCCAGAGCACATATCACTCTGGGTAATTAAACACAAATTGATCTGAGGCTTGGAAATTAATTTGAGCTGCAAACACTGTGGTGAGAAGCACAAAGAGCTGCCCAGCTCCAGCTCTTTGGTGTGTTCCTTTGGTTCCCTCTGGGAACCACACCAGTGTAGGTAGTCCCATGGTAATACTGCACCGGTAGCACTGGTTCTGTTAAAAGGCATTCATGGTGAGAAAAAGCAGTTACCAGGGTTACCTTGCATCAAAAGCTGAGGAGATGAGCTAGGGGAATGAAAACCTAGCAAGAGCACCACAAAAATAACACCCAAAAAAAGCCTCAAGTTGAAACCACTGGAGAGTAAATCAGTAAGTTGCTATTATAAAGCTTTTATTCTTTACCTATCTTCTTTTTGGAGGTTGGAGGAGGCACTTGGTGCCATGGTTTACTTAATTGCAAGGTGTTGGATGATAGGTTGGACTCAATGATCTCAGAGGTCTTTTCCAACCTGGTTCATTCTGTTGTTCTGTGATTCTTCTACGTATATTCTCCCTGCTGCCATGGGAAACACAGACTGAAAAACATGGATCCATAGGTGTCTGACTTGGAAAGAGCATTCTTAGGTTCTTCTTTCTAAAGAAAAGATTCCATGGAGTCTCTGGAGGCATCCAAAACCTGCCTGGAAGTGTTCCTGTGTGATTTACTCGAGGTAATCCTGCTCTAGCAGGGGTAAGGAGGGTAGACTGGATGGTGCTTCAGAGAGTTGGAGAACCTCCCCTGTGAGGAACAGGCTGCAAGGGCTGAGGCTGTTCAGCCTGGAGAAGAGAAGGCTCTGGGGAGATCTTAGAGCCTGAAGTACCCAAAAGGCAGCTACAAGAAAGCTGTGGAGGGACTTTTGACAAGCGCTTGGAGAGACAGGATGAGGAGGAAAAGTTTGAGCTGGCAGAGGGTAGATTGAGACTGGATGTTAGGAAGAAGTTGTTTGCAGTGATGGTGGTGAGAGACTGGCACAGGTTGCCCAGGGAGGTTGTAGATGCCCCTTCCCTGGAGATATTCAAGGTCAGGATGGACAGGACCTTGAGCAACCTGGGCTAGTGGGAGGGGTCCCTGTCCATGGGGGGTGAGGGGTGGGTTGCAAGCAGATGATCTTCAGAGGTCCCTTCCAACCCAAACCATTCTATGATTCTAGATGATCTTCAGAGGTCTCTTCCAACCCTTACCATCCTGTAACTCTGTGATCACACTTCATGTTGAGCAGGCCCTCCAAAGGACTAACACTTCAAAGTAAGAGCAGATATAATATTAAGATGATACAGTATATACAATATTAAGATTCCTGAGCTGCTGGAGAAACCAGAATTCCTTCTTATATAAGATTTGGTGCAAAGATGGGGGAAGAAGAAACTCACACAGAATCAGCTTACAGATCTTCAAAGGAACATTGTTTCGGGGCCACCAGTTTCTGAAGTTCATTTCACCTCTTAGTAAAGTGAAAAAAGTGATAGCACAGTGATAGGAGAAGAAAATGGAAAAAACAAACCCAAACCTGACTTTTGTTAAATACGAGAAGGTTTTCCTCTTTGATTTTGCATTCTGAAAACAAGCGTGTGGCTAAAGCACAGAAAAGCAATCCCAAGCACAAACACAGGCTGGTTGGTGAATGGCTGGAGAGCAGCCCTGAGGAAAAGGACCTTGGAGTCTGGGTTGATGAAAAGCTCAACATGAGCCTGCAGTGTGCACATGCAGCCCAGACAGCAACCGAGTCCTGGGCTGCATCAAGAGAAACGTGGCCAGCAGGGCAAGGGAGGGGATTCTGCCCCTTTACTCTGCTCTTGACAGACCCCACCTGGAGTACTGTGTGCAGTTCTGGAGCCCCCATCACAGGAAGGACATGGAAGTGTTGGAGTGGGTCCAGAGGTGGGCCACAAAGATGATCAGAGGGCTGGAGCAGCTCTGCTATGAGGACAGGCTGAGGGAGTTGGGGCTCTT
>VWZE01004420.1:62664-81735 GCA_013396675.1 Eubucco bourcierii
AACTAGATGATCCTTGAAGTCCCTTCCAACCTTACCATTCTATGATTCTATAATTCTATGAAAAGGAAATGGAAAATACATCCCACAAGTAGTGAATGATGTTCAAGATCATAGAATCATAGAATCGTCTGAGTTGGAAGGGATCTCCAAAGCTCAACCAGTCCATCCCCCTCTGCACTCAGCAGGGACATCCTCCACTAGATCAGGTTGCCCAGAGTCCTGTCCAGCCTCACCTTGAATACCTCCAGGAATGGGGACCCAACCACCTACCCGGGCAACCTGTTCTGGTGTTCCCTCACTCTTCATGCTGCAGAACTTGTTCCTCACATCTAATCTCAATCTGCTCTGCTCTAGTTTGAAGGCATTGCCCTTGTCCTGTCCCTGCAGCCTTTGCAAACAGTCTCTCTGCAGCCTTCTTGTAGCCCCCTTCAGGTCCTGTCAGGATGCTCTTAGGTCTGCCTGGAGCCTTCTCTTCTCCAGGTTGCACACCCCCAGCTCCCTCAGCCTGTTCTCCTAGCAATGCTCCTCCAACCCCCTGATCATCTTCGTCGCCTCTTCTGGACCTGCTCCATCAGGTCCATGTCCTTCCTTTTTTGAGGGCTTCAGAGCTGGATGCAGTACTCCAGGTGAGGTCTCACAGAGTAGAGTAAATTAAAAATCCTCAAAAGTAAAGATAGAAGTCCTCAACACTTTATGTTGATGGTGGTGGATTCAAAAGAGTGACTAATTCTGTTGTAACTAGATTTGTATCTGCATACCATCCGGAGTTTTAAGGTTGTTGGTAGCAGTGAGTTAGAGGAACGACTTCCTTTTAACCTGCGGGATCTTTTGGTTTTAATAATTCCACACCTCCTATAATTCAAGAAATACAGAAAGAGTTGTTGAGTCAGTGGAGATGTTTCCCAGTGACAGAGCAAAGCAAACAACTCTGCAAGAGCCTGAAAGAAAAAAAAAATCTATCAAGTATCTCCAGTGGAACTCTGCCAAACAATACACTACTCACTACTGGGGCACAAACACATTATGTAAGTAATAATAGGATTCCACAGGGTTCATTTGTTTTCCTGCTGTTGAAGTCCTACCCCTTCTCCACAGTGGAATAACAGGACAAATACAAAGCAGTGGATCTCTTTCTCCACCAAATATGTTTCCAGATTAAGCTTCATGTCACTACAGCATGATGAAGAGAAATACTTGACATGAGAGTGCTGCAGACACATATCTTTGAACACATACACACAGTCACATATACAGACCCTCGCCCTTTATTCCTTCTTCTCCTGGACTAAGGTTGCAACTCTTCAATCATAGAATCCCAGATTGATAGGGATTGCAAGAGACTTCCAGAGACCTCTAGTGGAGTGTTATGAGGATGATGAGGGGTCTGGAGCACTGCCTGATGAGGAGAGATTGAGGGACTTGGGGCTGTTCAGTCTGGAGAAGAGAAGACTGAGAGGGGATCTAAGCAATGTTTATAAATATCTGAGGGCTGGGGGTCAGGAGGAGGGGACAGGCTCTGCTCACTTGTTCCCTGGGACAGGCCAAGGAGCAATGGATGGAAGCTGCAGCGCAGGAGGTGTCAGCTCAACACAAGGGGGAACTTCCTGACTGTAAGGGTCCCAGAGCAGTGGCACAGGCTGCCCAGAGGGGTTGTGGAGTCTCCTTCTCTGGAGCCTTTCAAGTTCTGCCTGGATGTGTTCCTGTGTGACCTGAGCTAGGTTGTATGGTCCTGCTCTGGTAGGCGGGGTGGACTTCATGATCTCTTTTCATCCCTTCCAAGCCCTGACATCCTGTGAGCCTGTGATGAAGCCCAACCTACCTGTCAAAGCAGGTTCACCTAGGGCATGCCACACAAAAACAAATTCAGATGGGTCTTGAAAGTCTATATCCTAATTAATAGACTAATTCAGAATCAGCACTCAAAGGCCCCAACTTCAGACCTTCTTTTTGTCTGTCCTACCAATGTTGACTTCTGGACATTATCAACTCCACCTTAGATCTACTTTCATGATCAGGGTCTAAATGCTCAGTTGTTTTGAACTATAGAAATCAAGGAACCACGTTGCCTTGTATCAAGTGATAGAATCACAGAAGGGACCTCCAGAAAGCATCGAGTCCAATCCGCCTCCCAAAACAGGATCACCCAGGGTTGTTTGCACAAAAATGTATCCATGTGGGTTTGGAAAGGCTCCCAGAAGGAGACTCCACAGCCTCTCTGGGCATCCTGCTCCAGGGCTCCAACATACTCACAGCAAAGAGGTTTTTTTTTTCATGTTGAGGTGAAGTTTCTTGTGTTCCAGTTTGTATCCGCTGCCCTTTGTCACAGGACAGCATTAAAAGAACATGGCCCATGTTTCTTTACACCCACCTTTGGCATATTCATAAACATTAATGAGATCCCCTCTCACTCTTCTCAGAGTGGGAGAAGAAGCTCCCCTAGCCTGCTGGCCACACACAATGCTAAGTGCTTTCCAATATCTCTGTCCTATTAGTGATGAAAGAGAACTTAGCTCAAAACCTCCGTGCTTGCATCCCCTGAACTCTGCCTCCCATGTTTTAGAGCTCAAAGTATTTTCAGTGTTAGGTTGTGGGTGGTTTTGTGCACTCACATCTTAATTACATTGGGTTCCTTCTACAGGAGCTGTCACTAAGATGAAAAGCACATCTAAGCAAGAAGGTGACTTTAGGGTTCATTATCTAATTGATCAAGCAACCTGCTAATTAAATGTAACTGGGCCTAATCAAAGTAGAGACATAATGTAGAAACACAGGGAAGCCGTCAGCTAGGTGTACGAGACTCAAAGCAGCAAGGTGAACAGAGCACACTCCCTTGCTTAATTACATGAAAGCCAAGACTTTCAATGGAGCCCAGAAGGAAGATAATTGGGTGTGAATCATGCATTGCCATGGCTACCTGAGACCACAGTTTGGGACTGCCTGCATCTCACCAATGACCTCTCTTACACGTGACTATTCTTGCCAAGCTCACTCAGCTCCCAGAGTCTTGACTCAGCACATGTGGGGTTAGCATAAAACCTGTGTTTGGTTATCTGATCACCACCTGCCTAAGACCACCATGGCCATTAAACCATGTCCCAGTTTTATAAAAGATGAGAATTCTTTTTCAAATCTAACTCTTTTATCATAAAAAAAGTAAAGATTTTGCATTCACTGATGGTACTTTGCAGGTATAAGGCAGGGGTGTAGCAGGAATATCATAGAACCATAGAATTATTTCAGTTGGAAAAGACCCCCAAGATCATCGAGTCCAACCATCAACCCAACACCACCATGGCTATGAAACATATCTCAAAGTGCCATGTCCACACATATCATGAACATCTCCAGGGATGGGGACTCCACCAGCTCCTGGGCAGCCTGTGCCGACGCCTGACCACTCTTGCGCAAAGAAATTCTTCCTAATCCACAATCTAAGCCTCCCCTGGCACAGTTTAAGGCTGTTGCCTCTTTTTCTGCCACCTGACATTAAGGAGAAGAGACTGGCCTCCACCTTGCTTCAGCCTCCCTTCAAGGGGGCTGTAGAGAGAGCAATGAGGTCTCCCCTCAGCCTCCTCTTCTCCAGACTAAACAACCCCAGCTCCCTCAGATGCTTCTTATCAGACGCTTCACCACCTCAAAGTCCTTCTTATACTGAGGGCCCCAAATTGAACCCGGTATTCAAGGTTGGCTTCAGCAGTGTTGAGCACAGGATTAGGATCAGGATCACTTCTCTGCTCCTCCTGCTCACACCATTCCTGCTCCATATAAGACTCCTGTTGGTGTGCTTGGCCACCTGAACACATTACTGGCTGCACTCAGAGGGTAGCCAAGCAGCAAGCCCAGGAGCTCTGCAAATTCAAGGCAGCCTCAGCCTCAGTTGTTTTCTTTTTCAATCAGTTTAACTTGCGATGCTGCCCATGGCACTTTTCCCCATGAATAACTTCACGCTGGTAGCTCTCACTTCAGAGAGCTTTCATCCTCATCCTTCATTGCCTGTTCTGGCCATAAAACCCCAGATCCAACCTCAGTGAGACAGATGTTAGGTTAGGTGTGTTTTTAGTCTGTAGTAGCTGAGCATCTCCTGAACTTCCTTTTGTCCTTTATTATCACCCTGAGTCAACTCTCTCCTACTCTACTGTGGACTTCCTCTCATGCTGTCACCCGAAACTAAGGAAAAGAGACCAACACCCACCTTGCTAAGCCTCTTATCAGAGAGTTGTAGAGGGCAATGAGGTCTCACCTCACCAGGCTAAATCCCAATTCCCTCAGCTACTCCTCCCCAGCCCTGTTCTCCAGACCCTTCACCAACTTGTTGCCCTTCTCTGGACATGCTCCAGCATCTCAATGCCCTTCTTGTCCTGAAAGGTCCAAAACTGAACTCAGTGTTTGAGCTGGGACCTCAACAGGGCCCAAGTACACGGGCATAATCCCTTCCCTACTTCTTCTGGCAACACTGTTGCTGATCCAGGCCAGGATGTTACTGGCTTCCTCCGCCACCTGAGCACACGGCTGGCTCCTGTTCAGATGACTGGAAGTCCAATTCATGATGGCAACACTGACTTTAAAAATGAGGACAGATGCAAGATGATTTGTTTAATGCCATGCAATGAATCAGGAGCTCAACTATGACCCAAAGTCACTGACATCAGTCTTCTGCTCTAACTTGTGGGCAGAACTCCAACTGTTTAATGATGTGGATAAAAACTCTAAGGCACGGCTCTGCCTGGTGTCATTCCTGGTTAGTGACTAACTGTATGCTGCCACAGTGAAGATTGCCCTGAAGCCCAGCACAGTTTCCCCCTCATTTTTAAGAGTGGCATCTCCAAAATTAAGAAATTAGCCACTAATGCTGGTCACACACAGTTTGCCATGCAACCACTGCATGAAGTGGTTTCCAGCTCCTGACCACTACAAAAGACACACAGCAATAACCTCCAATAGAGGGAAAGAACTTCTGAAAGAGATATGCTTGACTGGGTACAGCAGAGATCTGCAGCGGTCACAGAATCCTTGTTGTTGGGAGAGACCTTTCAGCTCATCCAGTCCAATCATTAACCCTCCACTGTCAAGCCCACCACTAAGCCATGACCCTCAGCAGCACAACTATGTAGTTTTTACATCCCTCCAGGGTTGGCGACTCCACCACCACCCAGGGCAACCTGGCCCAGTGCTTGACAACCCTTTCTAGGAAGAAATTTCTCCTAATGTCCAACCTAAACCTCCCCTGGCTTAATTTCAGCCATTTCCTCACATTTTATCACCTCATGCTTGGGAGAGGACACCAAGAGACCTCACTCCAACCTCAAAATGAATCACAAAATTAACCAGGTTGGAAGAGAGCTTCAAGATCACCAAGTCCAACCTATCACCTAACACCATGACACCAGCTAAATCATGCCACCAAGTGCCACATCCGATCTTCTCTTGAACACCTCCAGGGATGGTGACTCCACCACCTCGCTGGGTAGTCCATTCCAGTGTCTAATTACAGAATCACAGAATGGACCAGGTTGGAAAAAGACCTCTGAGATCATCAAATTCAACCTATCACCCAACGCCTTCTAATGAACTAGTCCATGGCATCAAGTGCCTCATCCAGACTCCTCTTAAACACCTCCACCACCTCCCTGGGTAGCCCATTCCAATGCCAATTACTCTTGCTCTGAACAACTTCTTCCTGACATCCAGCCTGAACCTACCCTGCTGCAGCTTCAACCTGTGTCCTCTTGTTCTGTCACTGCTTGCCCGGGAGTTATAGAAAGTGAGAAGGTCTCCCCTTGGTTTTCTTTCCTTCTAAGCAGCTAATGAACGCCAATTCCTTCTGTAGGTCCTCAGCAAGCTTGTGGGTTCCAGATCCCCTCACCATTTTCATTGCTTTTCATTTGGCCCACTCTGATACCTCAATGTCCTTCTCGTAGTGAGGCCCCCAAAACTAAACCCAGTACTCAAGGTGTGGTCTCACCACTGCAAAAGGCAACATTCACTGTCTTAGGTCCTGTCGGCTTCAGTCTTGCTGATAAAATTCAAGATACTGTTGACTTTCTTGGCCAACATAATCCCTTTAGAAGTATTTCTAGAAGTCAAAGCAGGATGGATCTCTCAGTGTGCCTTCTAAAAAAGAAAACATGGGCTTGTAAAGATGAAGAAAACTGGTTAGTATAAAATCTGTGTTGGGTTATCTGAAGTGATTACCACCTACCTAAGACTATCATGGCCATTAAACCATGTCCCAAAGTGCCATGCCCACAGGTTTCTTGAACACCTCCAGGGACCTGTGATAGTGTGAGGTGTCCTTACCTCTTGTGGGGGGCTGGAACTGGATGAGCTTTGAGGTCCTTTCCAACACAAACCACTCTATGATTCTGTGGCAACACTTCCACCTCCCTGGGCAGCCTATTCCGAGGCATCCCCTCTCTATACTAAAGAAATTCTTCCTAATCCCCAATCTAACTCTCCACTGGCACAGTTTCAGTGCTGTTTTCCATACCCTTTACCAGTCTTATTGCCTGTCTCTGGTTTGTAGGTTCTAAATCAAAGGTTTAATTAAACTCGCTTCAACGGGAGGCAAGGATAGGAAGGAAGAACAAGGTAAAGCCTATGTTTGTACGTAAACTTTGCAGTCAAGCCAGACCTCTCAGGTTCTACCTTTAGTTATGTTCTCAAACATGGTATTTGCTCCTTGTGGGAAGCATCAGCTGGTTTTAAATCCTCCTCCTTCCAAGGTTAGTTCCATGTATTTATTACCAGTTCCCCAACCACAGTAGACATGCTCTGATTCGAATCTCAACCACAGTGGGGATATCCAGCCACTGGAGTTGGGCTAAATTCAGAGTAATTTCATCTACTCCACAGGTTGCTACAACAATAAAAATCATAACACAGCTCCTTTATCTGAAAACATTCCAGTATGGAGTCACTTCAGTCTGGAGAGGAGAAGGTTCCGAGGTGAACTTCTTGTAGCCTTTCAGCATCTTAAGGGTGCTACAAGAAAGTTGGGAAGGTACTTTTTAGGGTATCAGGTGGTGACAGGACTGGGGGAATGGAACAAAGCTAGAAATGGGCAGATTCAGACTGGATGTTAGGAAGAAGTTCCTCAGCATGAAGGTGGTGGGACCCTGGAATGGGTTGCCCAGGGAGGTGGTGGAAGTCTTATCCCTGGAGGTGTTTAAGGCCAGGCTGGATGAGGTTCTGGACAGTCTGATCTAGTGTGAGGTGTCCCTGTCTATGGTAGGGAGATTGGAACTGGCTGTTCCTTGCTGTCCTTTCCAACCCTGACTGATGCTATGATTTTATGATTCTATAGTAGAGAGTATCCAATGGTGGCTATGAGGATGATGAAGGGACTGGAACATTTTCCTGATGAGGAAAGGCTGATAGCCCTGGGGCTATTTAGACCAGAGAAGAGTAGGTTGAGAGGGGATCTCATTGATGTTTCTAAATATCTGAAGAGTGGGTGTCAAGAGGGAAAGGACCAGGATCTTTTTAATGGTGTCCTCTGGTAGGACAAAGGGCAATGAATACAAACTGGAACACAGGAAACTCCACCTCACATGAGGAAAAAAACCTCTTTACTGTGAGGATGTTGGAGCCCTGGAGCAGGCTGCCCAGAGAGGCTGTGGAGTCTCCTTCTGGAGAGGACTTTCAAGACCTGTCTGGATGTATTCCTGTGTGACCTGCCTGAGGTCCAACCCCTAATATTCTAATGATTGAAAAAAAAATAAAAATAAAAAAAAAAGACAAATGTCTATGGGATGTTCATAAACACCTCAGGAAGAAAGCAGACCTGTATAATTACATAGGTGTTGTGTTATCAGAGGCATTTCCTATCTGACTGGCACAGTTTGGAGGCTGCAGGCCATTAATCACCAGCACTACACAACTCCCAGCAGCCCTTTCCTTTCTCTATTTATACTTTTCAGTTATTGTCCCTCAAAGGAAATGAATGAAATGACTTTGTCTGAAGTTAAACAAATGAACAAAAACAAACAAAACAAAGAAAAAAAAAGTGTTAAAAAAAAATCCCAAAATCTTCTTACAGCCCTCCTGTGAGCAACAGAAGCAGCAGCAGCCCAGAGACAGAAGTTCCCTGCCATTAATTTTCAGATGTACTCGACAGACTCAAGGACACAGATGTGGGGAAGAAGCTTCAACTAGTAAATCATAGAATAGAATCAGAGAATGGTTTAGGTTGGAAGGGACCTTCCGGATCATCCAGTCCCAACCCTCAGCCACAGGCAGGGACACCTCCCACTAGAACAGGTCACTCAAGGCCTCATCCAGCCTGGCCTTGAACACCTCCATTGAGGGAGCAACCACAACCTCTGGGTAACCTGTGCCAGTGTCTCACCAACCTCACTGCAAACAGCTTCCTAACATCCACTTTCAATCTCCCCTCTGCCACTTTAAACCCATTTCTCCTCAGCCTCTCATGACAAGACCTTGTCAATAGTCCCTCCCCAACCCTTCTGTAGCCACCTTCAGATCCTGTAAGGCCACTCCAAGGTCTCCTGGAGGCCTTCTCCTCTCCAGGCTGCAGAGCCCCAACTCTCTCAGCCTGTCTTCAGAGCAGAGCTGCTGCAGCCCTCTGAGCATCTTGGTGGCCTCCTCTGGACTGGCTCAAACACCTTCATGTCCTTCCTGTGCTACAGGCTCCAGATCTGGAGACAGCACACCAGGTGGGGTCTGAGGAGAGCAGAGCAAAGGTGCAGAATCCCCTCCCTTGCCCTGCTGGCCACACTGCTCTTGATGCAGCCTAGGACTCGGTTGCTGTCTGGGCTGCACTTACACTGCAGGCTCATGTTGAGCTTTGCATCAACTCAGACCCCCAGGTCCTGTTCCTCAGGGCTGCTCTCAGCCATTCACCACTCAGCCTGGAGTTGTACTTGGGATTGCACTGACCCAGATGCAGCCCTATAGCACTCAGTCTGCCAAACCTTGAGGGGTTTTACCCAGACTCATCTAAACCCCTGAGGATTGCTCTTTAATGCAGAACTAGGGCAAGGCCAGAAAATGTGAAGAATATGAAGGGCAGGTAAAAGAGGCAGCAGCAGTAAGACAACCTAGCAACAGCCTTCATGCCACAGAGCTTGCTTTGGCAAGAATGATGGTTGCACTTTGTAATGTTTTACTATACATAAATGAGAGAGAGAAGGCAGCATAGATTTTCTCTCCTCCTTTGGGATAGAAAGAAGAATGGGATCCTGGGATGCACTAAGAAGAGTGTGTCATAGAATCATAGAATCACAGAATGGTAAGGTTGGAAGGGACCTCAAGGATCATCTAGTTCCAACCCCCTGACATAGGCAGGGACACCTCCCACTAGGACAGGTCCCTCAGGGCCTCATCCAACCTGGCCTTGAACACCTCCAGGGAGGGAGCATCCACAACCTCCCTGGGCAACCTGTGCCAGTGTCTCACCACCCTCACTGGAAAGAACTTCCTCCTAACATCTAGTCTAAATCTCCCCTCTGCTAGTTTAAGCCCATTGCCCCTTGTCCTGTCGTTGCAAGACCTTGTAAATAATCCTTCCCCAACCTTCCTGTAGGCCTCCTTCAGATACTGGAAGGCTACTATCAGGTCCCCTCGAAGCCTTCTCTTCTCCAGGCTGAAGAGCCCCAACTCTCTCAGCCTGTCCTCATAGGAGAGCTGCTCCAGCCCTCTGATCATCTTTGTGGCCCTCCTCTGGACCCGCTCCAACACTTCCATGTCCTTCCTGTGCTGAGGGTTCCAGAACTGCACACAGTACTCCAGGTGGGGTCTGACAAGAGCAGAGTAAAGTGGCAGAATCCCCTCCCTTGCCCTGCTGGCCACGCTTCTCTTGATGCAGCCTAGGACTC
Source organism: Eubucco bourcierii (assembly GCA_013396675.1). Lineage (NCBI taxonomy): Eukaryota > Metazoa > Chordata > Aves > Piciformes > Ramphastidae > Eubucco > Eubucco bourcierii. The sequence goes on from VWZE01004420.1 coordinate 72,501, forward strand.
GGTTGCTGTCTGGGCTGCATGTGCACACTGCAGACTCATGTTGAGCTTTTCATCAACCCAGACTCCAAGGTCCTTTTCCTCAGGGCTGCTCTCCAGCCATTCATCACCCAGCCTGTATTTGTGCTTGGGATTGTGCCTACCCAGGTGCAGGACCTTACACTTGACCTTGTTGAATTTCATGAGGTTGGCCTGGGCCCACCTCTCCAGCCTGTCCAGGTCCCTCTGGATGGATCCCTGCCCTCTAGGAAGTCGACTGTGCCACACAGCTTGGTGTCATCTGCAAACTTGTTGAGGGTGCACTGATTCCTCTGTCCATGTCACTGACAAAACAGTGTCCAGTAGATCAAGGGAGATTCTCCTTCACCTCTACTCTGCCCTGGTGAGAGCTCATCTTGAGTACTGCCTTTAAGTTCCCCAGTTTAAGAGGGACAGGGATCTGTTGGACAGAGTCCTTTGTAGGGCTATGAGGATAATTAGGGGTCTGGAGCACTGCCTGATGATGAGAGGTTGAGAGACCTGGGGCTGTTCAAGTCTGGAGAAGACTGAGAGGGGATCTAAGTAATGTTTATAAATATCTGAGGGCTGGGGGTCAGGAGTGGGGGGACAGGCTCTGCTCACTTGCTCCCTGGGATAGGACAAGGAGCAATGGATGGAAGCTGCAGCACAGGAGGTGTCAGCTCAACACAAGGGGGAACTTCTTGACTGTTAAGGGTCACAGAGCAGTGGCACAGGCTGCCCAGAGAGGCAGTGGAGTCTCCTTCTCTGGGTGCTTTCAAGGCCTGTCTGGATGTGTTCCTGTGTGACCTGAGCTAGATTGTATGGTCCTGCTCTGGCAGGGAGGGTTGGACTCTATGATCTCTTTGGATCCTTTCCAACCCCTGATATCCTGTGAACCTGTGAAGAAGGTCACCTTGAGGACTGTCTTCCAGTGTGGACTGTCCTTTAGCCCTCTGCCAGGTTTGCTCATCCTTGGGGCCCCTTTTGCAGTATTGAAAAAACATCTCAAGACCTCATTAGAAAGAAACCTGAGATAAAAGTTTGTTTCCCTCATTTCAGTGACAAAGAATTGGCATTTTGGTGGATTCTATCTCTCCAGTATAGTATAGTTGCATTTTATATCTTTCCCTCCAGAGGTTTTGCAGGAGAAACACACTGAAATCCTTAAGTACTCCATGAAGATACTACTTATGCAATACCCTAGGTAGGGAGAACACCTCCTTAGTAGCCTCCAACACTGGATTCAGTTTTGGTTCCCTCACTGCAAGGACATTGAGGGGTTGAAAGAGGTCCAAAGAAGGGCAGCAAAGGTGGGGAAAGGTCTGAAGAAAGATGGTGAGGAGTAGCTGAGGGAACTCTTTAGTGTGGAGAAAATGAGGCTGAGGAGAGACCTCATTGCTCAGCTCCTTGAAGGGAGGTTGCAGTGAAGTGGGGATTGGTCTCTTTTCCCTAGTAACAGGTGATAGGAGAAAACAGCCTGAAACTGTGCCAGGGAATTGTTAGATCAGAGTCAGGAAGAATTTCTTTCCTGAAAGAGCGGTCAGGCATAGGAACAGGTTGTTCAGGCAGGTGGTGGAAGCCTCATACCTGGATGTTTTTAAGGCTAGGCAAGATTAGACTCTGGGCAACCTGATCTAGCGTGAGGTGTCCCTGCCCATGGCAGGGGGGTTGGACCTAGTTGGTGTATTTGCCAGACACCCAGTGACAGGACAAGAGTACACAGTCTCAAACTGTGCCAGGGCAGGTTCAGTCTGGATGTTAGGAAGAAGTTGTTCAGAGCAAGAGTGATTGGCATTGGAATGGGCTGCCCAGGGAGGTGGTGGAGTCCCCATCCCTGGAGGTGTTTAAAAGAAAGCTGGATGAGGTCTTAATTAAAAGGGTTGGGTGATAAGTTGAACTTGATGATCTTAGAGGTCTTTTCCAGCCTGGTTAATTCTGTGATTCTGTGATCCTTGAGGTCCCTTCCAGTCCTGACAATTCTGTGACTCTTTTGAAAGTTGTCTTTGCCTCTCCTGTTTCTAGCCAAAAGAGAAGGGTGGGATGGTCCAGCAGAGGCACATGGGTGGTAGAACAAAGAGAAGAATTAAACTCCCTGACTCCCAGCTCGCTGTATTTCCTCTGCAGCAGATGTGTCACCTCCTACAGAGGCAGTGGATTCCTCCGGATCAGTGAGTAATTGGTCTTGCCTTAACCCAGCAATCTGCCTCTTAAATTTCTTCACAGCTCTCACAAACATGACACAAGCTGCCCAGCCAAATGAGAACACTCTTTTCTCCCCTTTTGGAAAGCAAATGATCCTTGCATGATTCGCAGTTGCTGTATTAATTATGAAAACAGCTATTTACTGAATGATTTCCCCCTCCCCCTTCTTCTTTTCTAAACCACTCTAAAAGTAAAAACCATTTAAACATTGATTCAGTTTTGGTGCCCAAGAGAAATGCCCCCAAGGAATCCCAGCCACTGAATAGCTTGAAAATTCCCTTGTAAATTAGCAAGCCTGGCACAAACACTGCTGGCAAATTCAATCATTGCTCTGTCATGCTGCATTGTTATCTCCTGCTCACTTAAAGAGCTGAACTTCATTCCTCCTTAATTCCATGTAGACTATTGAGATGATACCAGTGACTTTGCTTAAGTGGCACTGACTCTATTAATATTTAACTACAGAGAATAATAAAAACACACAGAGAGAGAGAAAGACTTAGGAATTAAACTATCACTTGCATAGCATTTCTTCATGCTCTCTATTTTTTTTTTTAACTATCTATTATCTCTTCAGCAGTTGTTTTCCATTAAATAAATCCTTTGGACAGTAATCATGTTTAACATGGACCTATTAGAAGAAATAAATGTGGAAGATCAAGGTTCAGGCTGCAGGAAATCTAATGGTTCTCAGTCCCCATGGGCTTTAGGGAGGGCCAGGGCTTTAAAAACCAGTTCACAGAACCTTACAGCCCAGAAGGGGCCTCCAGAGATCATCCAGTCCAACCCCCTGCCAAAGCAGCATCACCCAGGGTACTCCACACAGGAATGCATCCAGGTGGGTTTGGAAAGACTCCACAGAAGGAGACTCCACAACCTCTCAGGCAACCTGCTCCAGGACTCTGGCACCCTCATACTAAAGAAGTTTCTCCACATGCTGAGCTGAAACCTTCTCTGTTCCCATTTGTATCCATTGTTCCTTGGCTTATAGCTGTGCAGCACCCAAAAGAGCTTAACCCCCTCCACTTGACACCCACCCCTGAGATAGACATTGCTCAGATCCCCTCTCAGCCTTCTCTTCTCCAGGCTCCCCAGGGTTCTCAGTCTCTCTTCCAAAAAAAAAAAAAAAAGGAATTAAAACCTGTAATATCACATATATGCTTTCAACAATGAAGGGACAAACAAACAGATGAAACCATCTTGGGAATCTCATGGCAAAAATAGCGGAATGTACTCATGCCCCCAAGTGATACTTGGCATTACTGAGGCCACACCATAGATACTGGGTACAGTTTTGGGCTCCTTGCTACAAAGGTGCCAGAACAGTTCCAGAGAAGGGTAACAAAGCTGGGAAAGGGTCTAGAGAATAGGACTGGTGCAGAGTAACTGAGGGGTCTGGGTGTGTTTCTCAAGGTGTGGCTTCTCAAGGTGGAGCCTTGAGAAGAGGAGGCTGAGTGAGATACAGCTCCCTGAAAGGAGGTTGCAGTGAGGCGTGGATTGGTCTCTTCTGCCTAGTATCAGGTGATAGAAGGAGAGGAAATGGCCTGAAATTGTGCCAGAGGAGGGTTAGGTTAGAGATTAGGAAATAATTCCTTGATACAAGAGTGGTTAGGCATTGGCACAGGCTGCCTATCCCTGGGGTGGACTCTCCATCCCTGGAGGTGTTTATGAAACGTGTGGACACGGTGCTTTGAGACATGTTTCATGGCCATGGTGGTGTCGAGTTGATGGTTGGGCTCGATGATCTTGGGGGTCTTTTCCAGCTGAAACAATTCTATGGTTCTATGATATTCATAGAATCATAGAATCATAGAATGGTAAGGTTGGAAGGGACCTCAAGGATCATTTAGTTCCAACCCCCTGCCATAGGCAGGGACACCTCCCACTAGTACAGCTCACTCAAGGCCTCATCCAATCTGGCCTTGAACACCTCCAGGGAGGGAGCATCCACAACCTCCCTGGGCAACCTGTGCCAGTGCCTCACCACCCACACTGTAAAGAACTTCCTCCTGACATCTTGTCTAAATCTCCCCTCTACCAGTTTAAACCCATTGCCCCTTGTCCTGTCATTGCAGGACCTTGTAAATAATCCTTCCCCAGCCCTCCTGTAGGCCCCCTTCAGATACTGGAAGGCTACTATCATGTCCCCTCAAAGTCTTCTCTTCTCCAGGCTGCTACGTCCTTGCCTTACACCTGTGAAGAATCATAGAATCATAGAATCATAGGATAGTAAGTTTGGAAGGGACCTCAAGGATCATCCAGTTCCACCCCCCTGCCACAGGCAGGGACACCTCCCCCTAGTACAGGGCACTCAAGACCTCATCCAACCTGACCTTGAACACCTCCAGGGAGGGAGTAGACACAAACTCCTTGGGCAACCTGTTCCAGTGCCTCACCACCCTCACTGTAAAGAACTTCCTCCTAACATCCAGTCTAAATCTTCCCTCTGCCAGTTTAAACCCATTGCCCCTTGTCTTGTCATTGCAAGACCTTGTAAATAGTCCCTCATCAGCCTTCCTGTAGGCCCCCTTCAGATATTGGAAGGCTACCTAAGGTCTACTGGAAGCCTTCTCTTCTCCAGGCTGAAGAGCCCCAACTCTTTACATTCTTTATGATAAAGAGTTAGATTTGAAAAAGAATTCTCATATTTTATAGATTTTCTCTGCAATTTAAGGCTTTGAGACTTGATTGATATTTCGATCATGCCCTAACTTTATCTCAGTGTGGGTTGCAGTGTTTAGCAGGGGTCAGGACTAGGTCCCATCCTAGAGGAAGGGCTGAAGTGGATGTTCAGTAAGTTTGCTGACTATACGAAACTGGGTGAGTGGTTGACTTAGCATCAGGCTGTGCTGCTGAGACCTGGACAGGCTGGAGAGCTGGGCACAAGGGAACCTCATGGAGTCACAGAATCACAGAATGACCTGGCTTGATTATTAAAAATGCTGTGTCCAGCAGGAGCAGGCAGGGGATTGTCCCCTTGGACTCTGCTCTGGTGAGGCCACACCTTGAGTGTTGTGTTCAGTTTTGGGGACCACAATACAAGAGGGATGTGGAGGTGTTGGAGAGAGTGCAGAGGAGGGTAAGGAAGCTGGGAGGGGACTGGAGAATAAATTTGATGAGAGGCAACTGGGGGAGCTGAGGCTGGTTAGTGTGAAAAAGAGGAGCCTGAGGGCAGACCTCATGGCTGTCTGCAGCTACCTGAAGGGACATTGTGGAGAGGCTGCTGCTGGGCTCTTCTTAAAGTTAATTGGAGACAGAACAAGGGGAAATGGTCTCAAGCTGAGGCTGGGGAGGTTTAGATTGAACATTAGGAAAAAGTTTTTCACAGAGAGAGTGGTCAGGGACTGGAATGTGGTGCCCAGGAGGGTGGTGGAGTTACCAACCCTGTCTATGTTTAAAGGTGGTTTGGACGTGGTGCTTGGGACTATGGTTTAAGGTGAACTTTGTAGAGCAGGGTTCTAGATTGACTTTGGTGATACTGAGAGGCTTTGCCAACCTGGCTGATTCTGTGATTCTGTGTAATTCTGTAACCCTCAGTGGAGCAGTGGGGAATTTAATTAAAGCTTGCCCAGGCTGTGTTTCCAATATTTTTTAAGGAGTGTGGAAGATACGCAGAGTGATTCTGACGATAGCTTTACAACTGCTACTCTCTGATGGCCTATTAATATCTGCTCCATTTTATTCCCTCAACTCCAATAATTCTTTCATTCTCCTCAGACACATAACAAACTTTTCGCCTCTTCTGTGTTGGTTTTATTTATTTATTTATTTTTAACCTCATAAGCTCACAGGAGTGGGTGATGTCTGTATTTATACAGGTAAGTAAATGCTCTTTAATTCTGGAGCAATCCCTGCCTGACTGATAAATAGAAATGATTTAAACAGTTGGGAAAAAAAGGAGAGCCTCAGTTGGCCGCCCCTCCTACAGCTAATATTTCAGCCTTAATGAAGTTAGTCATCTTCCATTAGATATAATGGTGGCAGGCAAATTGTGAATGATGCCAATAACTCGGGCAATTTTCTGAAAAGGCACTTCAGCTGTTAAATTGTCCCACTTCTTCATCCCTGGGATCTTGCTAATGGAATAATTTGAAATTAAGGCAAGCTGAAAGTATCAATGAGGGCTAAAGAAAATGGAGTGGTTTGCTATAGCGCAGGAAGAGGAGCAGAGAATGCCAAAATGATTTGGGATGCAAGAGACCTTAAAGACCGCTAGTTCCAACCCTCCCACCATGGGCAGGGACTCCTTCCACTAGCCCAGGTTGCTCAAGGCCTCATCCAACCTGGCTTTGAACACCTTCAGGGAGGGGGCATCCCACAACCTCCCTGGTAAACTATGCCAGTGTCTCACTACCCTCATTGGAAAGAACTTCTTCCTAACATCCAGTATAAATCTCCTCTCTTCCAGCATTGTCCCATGTTCTATCCCTACAAACCCTTGGCTAAAAGTCCCTCCACAACTTGCTTTACATAGTGGAAGGATGCTAAAAGGTCTCCTGGGAGTCTTCTCTTCTCCAGGTTGAGCAAAGCCAACTCTCAGTCTGTTCCCACAGGGAAAGTTCTGCAGCCTTCCAATCATCTTTGTGGCCTTCTGGACCCACTCCAACAGCTCCAGGTCCTTCTTGTGCTGAGGACTCCAGAGCTGGAGTCAGCGCTGCAGGTGAGGTCTGAGCAGTGCAGAGCAGAGGGGCAGAATCCCCTCCCTGTGCTGCTGCTCTCCTTGCTCTGGATGCAGCCAACACACAGCTGCCTGCTGGTTTGCAAGTGCCCATTTCAGGCTCATGTTGAGTTTTTTCACCCAAGTCGTTCTCCTGGTGCTGTTAGGCTGATGGTTAGACTCAATGATCTTGGAGGTCTTCACCAACCAAAATAATTCCATTATTCTATGTTTTGGTCCACTCAAAACTCTCACTCCACAAGGATCTCTCACTTGTGAACATTATATTTTCACTGCACGCTTCTAAACTGCCAAGAAGGTTGAAAGAGTTATTCAAATAAATGAGGACTCAGGTGGTACACATGGAACATGAAAGAATGGATCTTAAAAGCTATCTTTGCTGCATGTATAGAGAAGGAACAATCGTTATTTAAGGGAAGCACTAAGATGTGAAATAATGTAGTTATGATGACCTCCCCGCAACCCCCACCAACGAAGCACTATGTGTGGGGAGAATAAAACAAGACACAAATCCAAAATCCAGATTCTATTTGTCTGAAAGCCAGTAAAGTAACTGAATTTATTGCTAAGGTTATCACATAGTCTTATAATTGAGGTGTGGGTTGGTCTCTTCTGCCTAGTATCATGTGATAGAATGAGAGCAAATAGCCTGAAGCTATGCCAGGGGAGGGTTGGGTTGGAGATGAGGGAAAATTTCTTTGCTGCAAGAGTGGTCAGGGATTGGCACAGGCTGCCCAGGGAGGTGGTGGAGTCCCCATCCCTGGAAGTGTGGGAGTGGTATATGGGAATGAGGTTTAATGGTCATGGTGGTGTTGGCTTGATGGTTGATGGTTGCAATAGAAAAAAAAAAATAAATTCTATGACTGTGTTATTCCATATTAATAAAGCACCTTACAAACGAGAATTTCAAAAGGTTTTTGTTTTTTTTTTCAAAAGCTTCATTAATTAGATCACGATAATCCAGTAAATTAGGTGTTGTAGTATTGATTTTGAAGGCCATTAAACTAAGGCATGAAGAGCTTAGCTGACATATTCAAGACTGTATAACATAAAAGAGCAGTAACAGAATCACAGAATCATAGAATGGTTTGGGTTGGAAAGGACCTCAATGTTCATCCAGTTACACCACCCCACCATAGGCAGGAACACCTCCCACTTGAACAGGTTATGCAAAGCCTCATACAGTCTGGTGCTGAACACCTCCAGGGATGTTGTGGAGCACAAAATCACAGAATGTGATCAAAGGCCACATTCTATGATTCTGTGATCCATGATCTCCCTAGGCAACCTGTGCCAGTCTCTCACCACCTTCACTGCAAACAACTTCTTCTTAACATCCACTTTCAATCTCCCCTCTGCCAATTTAAAGCCATTCCTCATTGTCCTCTTATTACAAGATCTTGTCAATAGTCCCTCCCCAGACCTCCTGTAGCCCCCTTCAGATACTGAATGGCCGCACCAAGGTCTCCTCGAAATCTTCTCTTCTCCAGGTTGAAAGGATCACTTTGAGATCATTGAGTCCAACCGTGATCTGATTCTACTAAAGCAGGTACTACTAAACACTTCCAGGGATGGGGATTCAACCACTTTCCTGATGAGCCTGTTAGAGCTTTTAAGAACCCTTTCAGTGAAGAACTTTCTTCTAATACTCAAACTGCACCTCCCCTGCTGCAGCTGCAGGCTGTGTACAGTTCTGGAGGCCTCAACACAAGAAGGACATGGAACTGTTTGAGCCAGTCCGGAGGAGGCCCCCAAGATGCTCAGAGGGCTGCAGCAACTCTGCTATGAAGACAGGCTGAGAGAGTTTGGGCTCTGCCGCCTGGAGAAGAGAACCCCTCATTTTCTTTATTGCCCTTCTCTGGACACACAGTTCAGCTCCTCCACGTCCTTCTTGCAGCGAGGGGCTCAAAACAGAATCCAGTACTCAAGATGTGTGCATGACACAGCTCTGTAGAGCCTTCTTACCTTCAAGTTCAGACTTTCTCCATATACTGAGGAGAAAGGTCTGTTCTCTGCACTGAGGAAGGGTTTCAGTGCAGAATCAAAACTCAGACAGGAGAGCTGGGCAGAGAGGAACCTAATAAGGTTCAGCAAAGATCAGTGCAGAGTCCTGCACCTGAAAAGGAACAATAAACTGCAAGAGTACAGGTTGGGAGGTGATCTCCTGGAGAGCAACCCTGTGGAGAAGGACCTGGGAGTGCTGGTGGGCATCAAGTTCTGCATGGCACAGCAATGTGCCCTGGTGGGCAAGAAGGCCAATGCGGTCCTGGGGGTCATTAAGAGGAGTGCGTCCAATAGATGGAGGGAGGTTCTCCCCTAGACCAGGGGAGGTCTAGCCTGGATGTTAGGAAGAAACTC
>VWZE01004423.1:162-16531 GCA_013396675.1 Eubucco bourcierii
AGTAGACATCATGATGTTTTCCTTTCACAGCCTATAGTGTAATTTTCTCTATTAAAATATTCTAATCAACCTCATACCAGCACATAAGACCACAGTGAAAAATCAGGACCGGTTGTTAGAGTTTTTCAGGTTATTACACTCGGTGTTTTGTTGTTGGTTTTATCCACTTCAGAGGATTGCTCTGCAAGAGCTGAGGGAACTACTGGTAGCATAACTCGTAATATAGACTCATAGAATGGGTTGGGTTGGAAGGGACTTGTGAAGGTCATCTAGTCTGACCCCCCCGAAGTCAGCAGGGACATCCTCCACTAGATCAGGATGCCTAGAGCCTTGTCCAGCCTCACCTTGAGTATCTCCAGGGCTGAGACCTCAACTACCTCCCTGGGCAACCTGTTGCAGTGTTCCACCACCCTTGTGGTCAAGAACTTGTTCCTAATATCCAGTCTAAATCTGCTCTCATTTCAAACCATTGCCCCTCATCCTGTCACTGTAGGCCTTTATAGATGCTCTCTATGACACCTTCTTGGAGGCCTCCTCCAAGTACTGAAAGGCTGCTATTTGGTCTCCCCAGAGCCATCTCTTCTCCCTAACTCTCTCAGCCTGTCCTTGTAGAGGAGCTGTTTCAGCCCTCTGATCATTTTCATGGCCCTCCTCTGGACCTACTCCATCAGGTCCATGTCCTTCCTGTATTGAAGGCTTCAGAGCTGGACGCAGTACTCCAGGTGAGGTCTGACCACAGCCAAATGATAGAATCACTTTTCTCCATGTCATGGGCACACTTTTTTGGGTGTTATTAAGGTTACATTATAACTTTTTAAATATGTGTCCTCTTTCATTTTCCATCACAGAATTTGGAACAGACAGTTTTTGTTTCTTTTTTTCCCCCATAACGTTTTGCATCCAAACACACTTTTGCAGACAGTTAAGAGGGGGTTTGTGTGAGGATCAAGACCGTTGGCTGTATTGGCCTGCCCTCTAGTGGGAAGCTTTTTGCTAAGCAAATCTCTCTTTAAAGGTTATTTTTACTGCTGAAGAATTTTCCTTGAGCTTCTGTTTCAGAATACAGGGAAGCTTCACAAGGGCTTCTGGTTTTATGTTGTTTCTACCTTTTTCCCTTGTTAATGCTATTTTTTTTTCTTTTCTTGGTAGCTTGCTGTAAATATTTTAGTAAGAGTTTAACATTATAGACTCACAGCATTGGTAGCTTGCTGTAAGTATTTTAGTAAGAGTTTAACATTATAGACTCACAGCATTGGTAGCTTGCTGTAAGTATTTTAGTAAGAGTTTAACATTATAGACTCACAGCATTGGTAGCTTGCTGTAAGTATTTTAGTAAGAGTTTAACATTATAGACTCACAGCATTGGTAGCTTGCTGTAAGTATTTTAGTAAGAGTTTAACATTATAGACTCACAGCATTGGTAGCTTGCTGTAAGTATTTTAGTAAGAGTTTAACATTATAGACTCACAGCATTGGTAGCTTGCTGTAAGTATTTTAGTAAGAGTTTAACATTATAGACTCACAGCATTGGTAGCTTGCTGTAAGTATTTTAGTAAGAGTTTAACATTATAGACTCACAGCATTGGTAGCTTGCTGTAAGTATTTTAGTAAGAGTTTAACATTATAGACTCACAGCATTGGTAGCTTGCTGTAAGTATTTTAGTAAGAGTTTAACATTATAGACTCACAGCATTGGTAGCTTGCTGTAAGTATTTTAGTAAGAGTTTAACATTATAGACTCACAGCATTGGTAGCTTGCTGTAAGTATTTTAGTAAGAGTTTAACATTATAGACTCACAGCATTGGTAGCTTGCTGTAAGTATTTTAGTAAGAGTTTAACATTATAGACTCACAGCATTGGTAGCTTGCTGTAAGTATTTTAGTAAGAGTTTAACATTATAGACTCACAGCATTGGTAGCTTGCTGTAAGTATTTTAGTAAGAGTTTAACATTATAGACTCACAGCATTGGTAGCTTGCTGTAAGTATTTTAGTAAGAGTTTAACATTATAGACTCACAGCATTGGTAGCTTGCTGTAAGTATTTTAGTAAGAGTTTAACATTATAGAATCACAGCATTGGTAGCTTGCTGTAAGTATTGCTAAGTAAACTTGATGTAACTCTTACTAAGTAAGAGTTTAGCATTATAGAATCAGAGAATGTCAGTGGCTGGAAGGGACCTCAAAAGCTCATCCAGTCCAACCCCCTCTGCCAGAGCAGGATCATCTATATCAGATCACACAGGAACACACCCAGGCAGCTCTTGAATATCTCCAAAGAGGGAGACTCTACAACTTACCTGGACAAGCCTGTTCCAGGGTTCTGTCACACTCACAGCAGAAAAAATTTCTCCTCATGTTTACATGAAACTTCCTATGCTTCAACTTCCACCCATTGCCCCTTGTCCTGTCATTAACTTTGCATGGATTAAAATTTTTGGGGTTTAGCCCATGTATTATGTCTTCCAGGTTGAACACAAGTTCAGATTTCTCTTACAGGGTGTACTTTCTTTTTTCTATCAGAGTATATCAGACTTTGTATCTTTGGCACAGCGTTCATTTGAATATGTGATAAAATATGTGATTAAAAAAAATTCTAAACCAAATCCATATATTTATTACTGTGACATTTTTGAGTTAGGATGGTAATACTTCTATTCATTTTTTTTTTCTGTTTTCAGCTGCTTCACATGCATGAGATCTTCCTTGATTGTCACTACAACTGGGAACTCATAATTTGGTGCATTTCGCTAACTCTTTTCCTCTTAAGATTTGTTACTCTTGGATCTGAAACCAGTAAAAAGTACAGCAATACCTCAATATTACTTACTGAGCAGGTGAGAATTTATACAGACCTACATTTTCTATCTAAACATATCATAACACACAGTTATGCCTGCATAACTGTATCCCAGGCACGCACTTCAGATGTATTAAAGTAGTCTGGATAAAGGAGTTAATTCTAGTGTAGTGAGACAGTACTCTGCAGCCTGAAATGTGGTTCAGTTTCTGTGAGAAGTGTGTGACATTGTTTTAAAGCTGTCTGGAACACTGAGATGGCCTTATCCCAATTTCTCTTTAGATGAACAGGCCTGGAGATGCCAGCATAGGTCATAGAATGGTAAGGTTGGAAGGGACCTCAAGGATCAGCTAGTTCCAACCCCCTGCCAGAGGCAGAGACACCTCCCACTAGCACAGCTCACTCAAGGCCTCCTCCAACCTGGCCTTCAACCCCTCCAGGGAGGGAGCAGCCACAACCTCCTTGGGCAACCTGTGCCAGTGTCTCACCACCCTCACTGTAAACAACTTCCTCCTAACATCCAGTCTAAATCTCTGCTCTACCAGTTCAAACCCATTGTCCCTTGTCCTGTTGTTGCAAGACCTTGCCAATAGTCCCTCCCCAGCCTTCCTGTAGGCCCCCTTCAGATCCTGGAAGGCTACTCTAAGGTCTCCTGGAAGCCTTCTCTTCTCCAGGCTGCAGAACCCCAACTCTCTCAGTCTGTCCTCATAGCAGAGCTGCTGCAGCCCTCTCAGCATCTTTGTGGCCCTCCTCTGGACCCGCTCCAACACTTCCATGTCCTTCCTGTGCTGGGGGCTCCAGAACTGCACACAGGACTCCAGATGGGGTCTGAGGAGAGCAGAGCAAAGGAGCAGAATCCCCTCCCTTGCCCTGCTGCCCACACTGCTCTTGCTGCAGCCCAGGACTCGGAATGCCTTGGAATATGCTAGGCTATATTTTTGACTTTCAAGTTGTGTAAACAAATGGAGTCACTTTTTTTTTTTTGTAGAGAGATCTGATAATATTCAGTTGCTTTTAGATGTCTATGGTTCATATTTCAATAAGCAATTCATAACAAGGTGGTAAAATATATCACAGCATCACATAGGATCACTTCCTTTCTGCAAGGGTGATGTGAAAGACTATTTCAGCATATTGCTACTTTGTTCACTTTTTATTTGCTGCCCTTCATGATTTCTCAAGGTATTTTTTCCTTTGATTTGTTTTTGTTTTGCCATAAAAAGGAAAAGCTAACCTTTTTGCTTTGTCCAGGATATCAAAGGTAGATCATTTGAAAATGAAAGTTAGCATCTCAAAATTGCTAGAAGGCCAAAAAACTCATTTGTGCTCTTAACTAAACTTCCTCAGGGGAAAAAAAAATGACCTAAAACATCCTGGCTTTTAGAAGTGCTAATGTGATCAATGTTCACACAGCAATGAAGAGCTGGATATTTGTTCAAATATCTCAAAGCAGTGGAAAGATTGATTTTTATTTTTTTTTTCCCCTTGCACTCAATGTGCTCACAAAATATTCAACTGCACCAAACTCTTTTAAAAAAAAAAAAATTACACTTCATCAGAGTTATGTTTTACTATTTCAATCTCTTCAGTAGCTTTTAGGGATCTTCACCTTTGTAAGGTCTGCAAACTAGTACAAAAAACCTTCTGGAAATTAATGAACAGACCTCAGGCAGTGACTGAAGGAGGAAAAAGAAGTTATGCAAATCCTCCATGTGTGAGGTTCTTTTCTTAGAATCATAGAATGGTAAGATTGGAAGGGACCTCAAGGATCATCTAGTTCCAACCCCGTGCCATAGGCAGGGACACCTCCCCCTAGTACAAGTTACTACTCCAAGTGCTGTGGCTTTAGCAAAGCCACCATGGCCCAGGTGGGTTCATGCAGCCTGGCCAAGGTGACAGCAGGAGGTGTGTGACAGTGGAACAGCACCAACCTGGCCTAGTGGAAGATGTCCCTGAGGGGAAGGTGGGGTGGAAGGGCTGGAACTAGATGACCTTGAAGGTCACTTCCAACCCAACTAACTCTATGAATCTATGAACAAAAGCTTTTAGTGAGCTGCCCAAACCTCTGCTGGGAAATGCTGCTTATTGCCCCCTACCCTCAAACCAAGGGTCCCTGATGGAAAACTCACCCAGCACCAACCTTCCAGCAGCACCATGGCACCTGCCAGGCTTTCCCAGCACCTGCCAGGCTTTCCCATGCTGCATCCAAAGGTGGCCTCAGAAGTGGCTACACCAAAGAGGATGTTCCCTGGATACATTTACCTGGGTAAGTATTTCTTAGCTCCCCTGGTATTCCCTGCACAGCAGGTTTGGTTGTTTCCTCANTCCAGCCTGTCCAGGTCCCTCTGCATGGATCCCTGCCCTCTAGCAAGTCGACTGTGCCACACAGCTTGGTGTCATCTGCAAACTTACTGAGGCTGCACTCCATTTCTCTGTCCATGATTTGCCTCTGTCCATGACTTGCCTAAGTTGAAGATTACACAAAACTTTCAAGTTGGTACTGTAATAGTGTCAGATTTAGTTTGTTATGTCATAAAACTTTGTATTTTCCTGTGTTTCTCAGCCACTATTTGTTCTTTACTATTAAAAAGGCAGCAAAAAAAAAAAAAAAAGCAAAAATGCAATTGTATCCTATAACTGCTGAGTAATCATTTCATTTTATTCTGTAATATTTCCAAATTAATCTCTTTCAATTCTGACTTCGTGGTGATGTTTGTGCTTTATTTAAATTAGATAAACTTGTACTTGAAAATGGAGAAAAAGCCTAATAAGAAGGAGGAACTGACACTAGTGAACAACGTTTTAAAACTTGCTACTAAGTTATTGAAGGTAAGCAAGAAAATAGCATTACTGTTATTATGTATAACTAAGAAGCAGAATTGATTGCCTGATGCTGTCTTTGCTTACTGTCACAAGGTAATCCTTTTGCAAGACAGAAATTGTTTCATAGGTCCATTTATGAGTGATAAAAGAAAAGGATTTAATTTAATGTAGTTCCAACATCAAAGTGCCTGTGACCTATTCAGGATTTCTTTTTTTTTTTTTAATTTTTTTTTTTTTTTTTAGTGAAACTTTACTGATTAGTAGAAAGGTTTCTTGCTTGTGCAACATTATGCAATATTTCCTAGCTGTCTGCTGGGTAGAAGATGTTTCTTCCTGGTGAGAGAACATTTGGTTTGTTTCCAATTTCTAGAATTCTGCAGAACAAGAATCATAGAATGGTAAGGTTGGAAGGGAGCTCAAGGATCAGCTAGTTCCAACCCCCTGCCATAGGCAGGGACACCTCCCACCAGTACAGCTCACTCAAGGCCTCCTCCAACCTGGCCTTCAACACCTCCAGGGAGGGAGCAGCCACAACCTCCCTGGGCAACCTGTGCCAGTGTCTCACCACCCTCACTGCAAACAACTTCCTCCTAACATCCAGTCTAAATCTCCCCTCTGCCAGTTCAAACCCATTGCCCCTTGTCCTGTTGTTGCAAGACCTTGCCAATAGTCCCTCCCCAGCCTTCCTGTAGGCCCCCTTCAGATACTGGAAGGCTACTATAACTTTTTATCTTAACTTTTTAGCTATCTTAACTATCTTAATCTATCTTAACTTTTTATCAGCTGCATCTCGAGTGTGGACATGCTTAGGGCTTTTAAAACCTTTTCATTATTACCACCACAGTGGTTGAGGCTTTCAGGAAGACACAATTGATCCAGGTTGACTCTGGTCTTCCAAACTCACAGATCTGTGGTTTTCTCTGGTGGAGTATTTCTCCTTGTCAACAGAGTGATTCTCCCCACTGCTACACGTTTAACAGTGTGCACCGTGCCCTTATCTCAGGAAAGGTATGCAGCACTTTACATGAGAGGATGGGGTCAGCAAGGACTGCAAACTGACAAAGCAACAGCTTGAGGGTTATGGTACAGTCATCTGAAGAGCCTGGCAAAGTCAGTTACTGACTACATCTCTTGGTGTAAGAACAGGGGACAGCAAAGCCTTTTTAGGACTTGGTTTTGGAAGAAAAGAATGGAAATTTGGAGCAGATCCAGAGGAGGCCACGAAGATGCTCAGAGGGCTGCAGCACCTCTGCTATGAGGACAGGCTGAGAGAGTTGGGGCTTTGCAGCCTGGAGAAGAAAAGGCTTCCAGGAGACCTTAGAGTAGCCTTCCAGGATCTGAAGGGAGCCTGGCACCGGTTGCCCAAGGAGTTTGTGCCTGCTCCTTCCCTGAAGGTGTTGAAGGCCAGGTTGGAGGAGGCCTTGAGTGAGCTGTACTAGTGGGAGGTGTCCCTGCCTATGGCAGGGGGTTGGAACTAGATGATCCTTGAGGTCCCTTCCAACCTTACCATTCTATGATTCTGTATTTCTAGACCAGAAGAGTTTGAGTGATTTTGTTCACAAATAATTGAAAATTGGTGACAAAAGCCCCTTTGTTTCAGTTTTGTTGCAGAGTAATTTTGGCTATTTTTTTGTAACCTTCCAATTAAAAAAAAAAAATAATAATTGCCAATTAACTGGTTATTAGTATTTTATTTTTCCTTTATCTTCCTTTTCTGGCTGTGTTCTTCAGTGATCATTCTCAAAATCAATGGAAAAGGAGGGGAGTTGCATCAGGAAAGACATCTTTGTGAATTTTTCATGGCAGTGAGGTAGCCTTCTGTCACTGTGGAATATCTGTCTTGGTTTTTGTGGTTCATTATCTGTCCACACTTTAAACCATGAAGGTGATTTCTGGAAAATAGTAATGAATTCTAAAATCATGGCACCTTGGTACCAGGAAATCTAACTCTCTATTTTCCTGGCTCCATGAGCAAATTAGATGGATAGCCTCAAATTTTTAGAGGGGTTATTAGGCCAACATTCAGTTAACATGCTGGATGTTTTCTTGTATGTTGTCTTTTATATACAGAAGGGGAATGCTTTACTTCACTGCTATGTAATATTGTGACCAAAACTCCTACTGCACTTTTGGCTTTTTTTAACAGTGTTGTTGTTTTGCATTACTAGGAATTGGACAGTCCCTTTAGGTTATATGGGCTTACAATGAATCCACTGCTTTATAACATCACCCAGGTGGTCATCCTGTCAGCTGTTTCTGGTGTCATCAGTGACTTGCTTGGATTTAATCTGAAGGTAATTAGTTGTTAAACATGTTTTTTCACCACGGGGTTCAGAATGTTAGGGTAGATGGATCATAGGTTGTAGCCTTATGAATTCTTCACTGTTAAGTAAATGGTGGTTCAGGTGGTTTGGTACTGTTTAGGAAGTCCTGAGCATCTCATGTATCTATCAGGTCAGAGTTACTCATCCACAGTATCACAGTACCACAGTATCACCAGGGTTGGAAGAGACCTCAAAGCTCATCAAGTCCAACCCATTACCACAGCCCTCAAGACCAGACCATGGCACCAAGTGCCACGTCCAAACACACCTTGAACACCTCCAGGGACGCTGACTCCACCACCTCCCTGGGCAGCCCATTCCAGCAGTCAGTGACTCTCTCAGGCAACAACTTTCTCCTCACCTCCAGCCTAAACTTCCCCTGGCACAGCTTCAGACTGTCCTTTTGTTCTGGTGCTGCTTGCCTGAGAGAAGAAGGTAACCTCCCCCTGGCTACAAGCACCCTTCAGGTAGTTGTAGACAGCAAGAAGGTCTCCCCTGAGCCTCTTCTTCTCCAGGCTAACCAATCCCAGCTCCCTCAGCCTCTCTTCATAGGGCTGTGCTCCAGGCCTCTCCCCAGCGTCATTGCCCTTCTCTGGACACGCTCAAGCACCTCAATGTCCTTCTTCAATGGAGGGGCCCAGAACTGGACACAGGACTCAAGGTGTGGTCTAACCAGTGCAGATTTGTTGTCTGAAAGTGGTTGTGACATGTAAACTACATCAGGAGAGTAGTGATTTGTTTCATAGAATGGCTTAGGTTGGAAGGGACCTTTAGAGATCATCTACTCCAACCTCTGCCATGGGCCTCTCATCTAGATTCAGCTGCTCAAGACCTCATCCACCTGGCCTTGAACACCTGCCAGGGGGGAGGCATCTACAACCTCCCTGGGGCATCCACAGCCTCCCTAGGTTTTGCCAGAGCAGACCTTTAAACATCTTTTTGAGGCTTTCTAGCTTCATTTAGGACACACAATTACCAAGAATTTTTAGACATAAATAAAGAGACATTTGTACAACTAAACACAAAAATTATTTAGCTTTTCTTCGTATCTGATTTCTCTTGAATTCCTCACTGCTGACCTTGTAGCTCTTTCAGGGATGCAGAAAGAAAGCTGTCCCTGTCTTGCACTGCAGTAAAGTATTGCATTAAGTACAGTATTACTGTGCCCAGCCTCACACAGTGACCTTTCATAAGGCTTCAAGGAGACCTTAGAGTAGCCTTCCAGGATCTGAAGGGGCCTACAGGAAGGCTGGGGAGGGACTATTGACAAGGCCTTGTAATGACAGGACAAGGGGCAATGGGTTTGATAGAGGGAAGATTTAGACTGAATGTTAGGAGGAAGTTCTTTACAGTGAGGGTGGTGAGACACTGGCACAGGTTGCCCAGGGAGGTTGTGGCTGCTCCCTCCCTGGAGGTGTTGAAGGCCAGATTGGATGAGGTCTTGAGTGAGCTGTACTAGTGGGAGGTGTCCCTGCTTATGGCAGGGGATTGGAACTGGATGATCCTTGAGGTCCCTTCCAACCTTACCATTCTATGGTTGTGCCTGAAGGTCCATCTCGTTAGGTTTTACTCTTTGACCTACAAACTCTTAAGTGTTTTGGGATTCAGGTTATGAGGCACGTTAATTTACACCAGCTTGTATCACAAAGCCTTGAACTGGCTGTTGAGTTTGTTTATTTTTTCTCCTATTAGAAGTAAACAAAGGTAAATTTTCTTTTGCATCCCTTAGACTATGCAGCAAATGCAGTCAGGAGCAAGATGTGGTGGTATTGCTCTTGCAGTAAACCCAAAACCGAGATGAGAAATAATATTGATTTACTGCTCTAACTTTTCCAGCTCTGGAAGATCAAATCTTGACCATACCTAAAGAAGATGAGATTAACAGTGTTACAGAAAAGCTGACTGATTGACAAAACTGCCTCAAAGCAGCCACTGACTCTGTACTTCAGATGCTACAACCTCTTGGAGGATGTCGTTTGGAAAACTGAAGTGTTTACATCTGACTGTCTTGTGCAATCTTTGTATTTATTTCATCCTCTCACAGTTTTGTGTTCATTTGAATTGACATTCAGATTTTATTTTCAAATGTGTTTGTTTTGTCTTGGAAAGGGTCATATTAGGAAAAGGTCAAAAACTGCATAACTGAGAACTTGGAATCCTGGAAATGGATCACACTACCTAACTGTATCTGTTGTTAAGGCTGAAGCCAGCGCTGAACGTTTTTAGTTGGGGTAAGGCTGCGTGGAAGTGTGGCAAAACGGGCTAGAATATTTTAATTTATGAGGACAACACACCATCAGCAGATGTTTGGTTGCAGTAGAAAAGTGAGGCATAGACAACAGACAAAGTCTGGACAATAGAGCATGAGAGGTAAGCAGAAATAGTTTGTGTTACTCTTAGAGGCAAGTGGGAATTTTGAATCCGAGTTAATTCGCAGGATCTAAACTGCCGGAGGCTGCGGTTTAAATCCTCTGGGATAATTAATAAGATGTTTTATAACGAGTCAACAAGTGCTCTTTGCTAACACTTTCCTTAGAGCAATAACTGTACATGGTTACCATGCTGTATGATATTTTGATAAATGAGATAATGTATTTATTTGAAATGCTGGGCTGTCGAGCACGGCTCCGGCTCTGCATGCTCCATATCTGCACTTTTTGTTACTTTTAAGGAGAAACTTTATATATATATATATATAAATATATAATACATATAAATGTATATTAATTGGAATATATTATGGTGAACTGTGGAGCAGTATATATTATATGTTGAAGTTGAATATTTAAACAAGCAAAAGATGTACTGTTGAAAGGAATGCTATGAATGACTGAGCATAAGGTAGATAGATGCTCTCCTCTTGTACACTATAGTATATGCCATTCATACCACATTGAAGTTTAAGAACAGTTAACCACAGAAAACAAGCTAGCAGCAGAGCTCATGAAGCCTGGTGCTGAGCTGGTTTGTGTTTTCAGGTGATAACCTCCTTTCCTCCCATTCCTCTGCAGCAGGGGTTGGAACTAGATGATCCTTGAGGTCCCTTCCAACCTTACCATTCTATGATTCCCCAGTGCTTTCCTCCTTGGGGTTTCCCATCTTGAAAATAAACAGTGTTCAACCTGGCAGAATTAAGTTACTTGGAACAAACTGTGGATCTACAAATTATTTTGGGAGGATGAAGTATTCTTAGATTTTGTGTTTCTAAAATAGTGGCTTCCTGTTGAAGAATGAAAATAGTTAGGTGACAAGAGTTCTGGACGTTGCACCGCGTTTGCTAATCTTCAGAATCTTGAAAGATTGGAAAGAATGGCTCTTAAACTTCTGTGGTATCAAACTATTTTTATATATAAAAGCAACACAAACAAGCATTTTGTATTTTATTTGCCTCTGTACTAATGTTTAATAATGACCAAAGTGCATTCTGGTTTTTGAAAGAATGTATTACAGGAGCTTTAAGAACACACACCCCCTCTTTAGTTTCTCACGTGAAAACTTGAGCTGTGTCTGATCTGTTTCTTCTTTCTCTGTTGTTTGATGTTGGGATTGTTTTTGAAAATGAAGTGCATTTTATACACAAGGTTTTTTTTCCAAATTATGGTACCAACCTACAAAGAACTTTAATTTTGCACAAAAGAAAAAAAAAAAATATATTTTAAGAAAAAAACAAACAAACAAACTAAAAAAAGAAGTACATCAGGAGTTGTATGTGTGATAAAAGACAAGGCTGTTGCTTTTCACAGCCTGTTACAAAACTGTTCTTGACTCTAGAATGGGAGTTATTTTTAGCAATGTAAAATGGTCAATAGAAGGCTTTCATTACCTTAGAAAAAAAAAACAAAGGGAGGGAAAACAATGTGGGTTTGGTTGAAAGTGAAATTAGTTTAACCATGTATACCTCAGCAACTAGCACTGTGCTGGATTGTTGCACTAATAAATGGCGGCTTGGGGAGAGTAAAAGATTTGTGAAATGAAGTTTAAAAAAAAAAAAAAAAGAATAAAAACCTTTCTTTGCTACCATTAGGTATATTTGTTATGGTAAAAAAAAGAAGAAGTTCATTTTCCATCCCTCAATATGGAAAAATCCAGAATGGGAATAGAGGCAAGTAGAAATATGGCAGATCTTGAGTGTTAAGTGTTATTTTTAATTTTTTTTTTTGCCACATGTTTTGTAACTGAAAGTGTGATCAGGCTTGGAATAAAGCTTTCTATGGTTGATGGTAAAAGAGAAAAGAAATCAGTGCAGTGAGCTGTATCTTTTAGTAATCCAGCATGGTTTTCACTCTGCCTGTTTCTGTATTCTTTATACACTAAAGGACATTTGGGAGAGAAATTCTGCACAGGGAATGCAAGTGATGGTTGTCAAAATTGAGCTTTATTGCAAGACCAGAAACTTTCAGACACTTTTAGATAAACATTTTAGTTCTGTTAAGACAATTTGGTTGTGCAGCTTCCAAATATATTGCAGTGTTCACATGTCAGCCCAGACAGCCAACCGAGTGCTGGGCTGCAGCAAGAGCAGTGTGGGCAGCAGGGCAAGGGAGGGAATTCTACCCCTTTGCTCTGCTCTCCTCAGACCCCACCTGGAGTCCTGTGTGCAGTTCTGGAGCCCCCAGCACAGGAAGGACATGGAAGTGTTGGAGCGGGTCCAGAGGAGGGTCATGAGGATGCTCAGAGGGCTGCAGCAGCTCTGCTCTGAGGACAGGATGAGAGAGTTGGGACTCTGCAGCCTGGAGAAGAGAAGGCTTCCAGGAGACCTTAGAGTAGCCTTCCAGTATCTGAAGGGGGCCTACAGGAAGGTTGGGGAGGGACTATTGACAAGGTCTTGCAATGACAGCACAAGGGGCAATGGGTTTGAACTGGCAGAGGGGAGATTTAGACTGGATGTTAGGAGGAAGTTGTTTGCAGTGAGGGTGGTGAGACACTGGCACAGGTTGCCCAGGGAGGTTGTGGCTGCTCCCTGCCTGGAGGTGTTGAAGGCCAGGTTGGAGGAGTGAGCTGTGCTAGTGGGAGGTGTCGCTGCCTATGGCAGGGAGTTGGAACTAGCTGATCCTTGAGGTCCCTTCCAACCTTACCATTCTGTGATTCTATGATTCAAATAACTTACAAAACACCTTCCAAAATAGTTGTGGAGCAGGAGATATTGGAATTTCTGATTATCTCCTCTCTTTTACACTGGCTGTTATGACTGGGAAAAATCCTGGTACCTCCTAAAGAGGGAGTTGAATTTCTACAGATCCTAGTTTGGAGCTAAATTTACATGGATCCTTCAGTTTGGATCTTAAGGGTTACAAGACCTTTTGGATCAGCAGAGAGAGGAGTTTTAAGATGTTTCCGTGCTGTTTGCTTAATACAGCATTGAAAACTTACACCAGAATAGAACAGCATCAGGTGAAGTGCAGAAGATTGCTGTGATGGTTTGATTAATCCAGCAGCATAGAGCAAAGAGACTTGTTTTCTGTTTCTGCAGATGGTGGTAGTAGGCTGCTGCAGCTGCTCTCTTTACTGGATACCTCAAATCAAAGGCATTCAACTTGTCTGTGGCAGGGAAGAGAAGGAAAAGAGCTGTTTTTATTGCTGGTGTGCCCACTGCTGCTGCCTTAGGTAGGCTTTGTTACCAGTTTCTCAGTAGTTCGTTTGCTGCAATGCAAGAGAATTCTGCTGGAGGAGGAATTAATGATTCTTTTTTGTTTCCAGTCTGTAGAACCAATGTCTTTTTCGTTGCAAGACCGCACAAAATGTGTCAGTACTGACACAGGAGGGAAGCAAATGTTTTAGTCATCTATAGCAACTGGCAAACTGGAGAAAGAAGCTGGTTTTTTTCTTCCAGTCTTCTTTCTGCTTGCAAGGTAGCAGTCATCTTGAGAAGATGCCCACATCATTTGTTGTGTTTTAAAAATCCCCAAAGTACAACACTCTTTGCTTGTGCTGTAGCTTTCCTTTTCAGTGCTGTCTTTCTAACTTCTCAGTCTTAGGAGAACAGTATTAGTCCTTGCTGGGAAGGATCCTGCTTTGCTGATACTTCCCTGAAAAATCACCTTCATCTTGGTATCTGTGATGTAGGGAGCCCAGAGATGTCTTTTGAAGTTCCTGTGTGAGGTGTGCTCAGCCAGGGGGTGATTTTACTAACTCTGCTGAACCTTGCTGTTCTGGAGCACTCCAAATTCCTTCCTTCTCCCCTCCCTTCTGGATTTGAATGCGGAGAAGAAGAAGGCTCAAAAACTGCTTTCCTCCCCCTGCACTGCAGGCTTGAAGGAGAAACAGCAGCAGTTGCCCTTCCCCACCTATGTGCTGAGCTGTGTGGCAGCCCATGCTGGGCATGAGGCTGGTGGCTGGCTGGGTTTTCACACCCACTGTAAATTGGCAAATGGACACTTGGTCTAGAAAAGCCTAAATAGAGCAAGGGAGAAGGCTCCAGGTGCCTGCCTTAGCAGAGTTCCTGCCTTAAGAGTCCCCTGCCTTGACAGAGCTCCTGTTTTGGACTGTCCTCACTTTTGGATAGCTCCTACCTTTTCACACAGCTCTGGGTTTTGCACTGTCCCTGCCTTTGGACACCTCTCCCTGGTTTTGCACTGCTCTGTGCAGATCTGCAGACCTGGCAAGTCCTGGGGTCCTTTTGAGAGAGCTGCCAGCAGCACCCAGACCCAGCTGCTCTCAGACCTTACTACAGCCAATTTCCTGCTGCTATTCTGAACTGGGCAGACCTGAGCAGTTTGGCTCTCCCCTGCCCTGCTGAGGCAGTGTTGCTCCCACAGATCCCTGCCTTGTGGCAGTTGTGTCTCAAGACACTCCTGACTCTGGCAGCTTTTCCACCTGCCTTGGGCTGCTGCTGCCTGGATCCAGACTATTTGGTATTGCTTGCAGCGTCAGAAGGCAGCCGAGCCACAGAGAAACCAGCAAGGGAGCATCACCCAATGCCTATCTCACCTCCGTGAGTAAAGCCTGCTGGGGCCTTAATTCTCTGCTCAGCCTGATTGATAGTGAGGTGAAGCTGTGTTCTTAGCTTAGCCTTTTCCATTGCCTGACTTCCTAAATCTCTAAATGTGTCCATAACATCCTGTTGAAGAATCCCCGAGAGAATTGGAACCTGTACATAAACCTAAACTAGTTCTGTGTATAGTTTGGGGGCAGGGCTTTCAGGGAAATAAAATGATTCCATTTTCATAATTCCTGACTCAGCTACATGAATTCCCTGCCTCCAGGACACTTGGGGAGTGTCTGGCTTGGGAGTCAGAGTGCTGATGTTGAGCGTGGCTTGGCTGATAGAGGTGTTTGTGGTCATAGCTGTCAGCTCTGCTTATTTTATTTGCCCTTCCCCCCCCCCTTATTTCTTTGCCAACTGAGCAGATAGACCCCACTGGTGACAGCAACCAAGCAGTTCTCCTGGGAAGGTAACTTTGGGGGCAAATAGTTGATTTACTGAGTCATGTCAAGGAGCCCTTCAATATTTCATTGCTACAGTAGTGCTGACTGAGATCGAAGGCAGCTAGAGGTAAGGGTTTGACCAAGGCTCCTTGGACCAACAGCTCTGTGTGCCCCTCTCACAATACCTATGGCCATGGTCATACATTTTGTGTAGGGGGGACCCTGACCTGAGCTTCAGGTGCCCAAGTGTTAGATGCTGTATAGGTTTGAGATTAACCTTCCCAGGGGACTCAAAAAATATATCTAAAATACATCTACCTATGTCAGGGGGGTGGAACTAGATGATCCTTGAGGTCCCTTCCAACCTTACCATTCTATGATTCTATTCAACAGAAACCAGTACAATAATAGTTGGATGCCTTCCGCCCTCCCACCCCTTTTGGAAAGGAAGAAAGAAAGGAGAAGAGAGAAGGGGTAAAAACACCCAAAAACCAGTCTTGCTATGATTTGGAAGTTAGAAGAAAAACTTTAACAACAAATAAAAGGTATTTAAGGTAGGGGAGTTACAAATGGGTATAGGGAAGGGAAAGCAAGATGGAATATGTATATAGACAACCAGATGGATGGCAATGGATGGAAGGGATGTCCATCATGTGGTAGAGACATGTGCTGGGTAGACACAATCCCAAGCACAACTCCAGGCTGGGTGGGGAATGGCTGAGAGCAGCCCTGAGGAAAAGGACCTTGGAGTCTGTGGTGATGAAAAGCTCAACATGAGCCTGCAGTGTGAGTGCAGCCCAGACAGCAACTGAGTCCTAGGCTGCAGCAAGAGCAGTGTGGGCAGCAGGGCAAGGGAGGGGATTCTGCCCCTTTACTCTGCTCTCCTCAGACCCCACCTGGAGTACTGTGTGCAGTTCTGGAGCCCTGAGCACAGGAAGGACATGGAAGTGTTGGAGTGGGTCCAGAAGAGGCCACAAAGATGCTCAGAGGGCTGCAGCAGCTCTGCTGTGAGGACAGGCTGAGAGAGTTTGGGCTCTGCAACCTGGAGAAGAGAAGGCT
>VWZE01004424.1:0-12806 GCA_013396675.1 Eubucco bourcierii
GGAGGTTGTGGCTGCTCCCTCCCTGGGCGTGTTCAAGGTCAGGTTGGAGTAGGCCTTGAGTAACTTGTACTAGTGGGAGGTGTCCCTGCCTATGGCAGGGGGTTGGAACTAGATGATCCTTGAGGTCCCTTCCAACCTTACCGTTCTATGATTCTATGATTCTAAATACTCATTTCAGGATTAATTTCTTCACATGGGAAGATGGGGAGTATGTCTGACAGGAATTTATGGAACTTGATAGGACTGTGCAAATGTTGGAAACAGCAGTACTCTCCACAGAATTTTTGACCAAGTCTACAGGGCTGACTCTGTCCTATTTAATGAGGACAGTTAAGCATGTTGCTAGGGAATGTATCAAGGCTGCATATATATCCAAGGAAAGAAAGAAACAGCACCTGAAAGCAGCTTTCTCAGCTCTTGGTCCTCCTTCCCCTGCTCTGTGATTCTTTAAATCTTTTAGTCCTTTATGTTCGAAGCGCTGAGGATAACTGAGCTCTCTGATCAGTCAGCTTTGCACCCAGTGTTAAGCTTCTATTTGAGTTTCTCCCTCACATACATTTTTCATACATGGAATAGTTTTATCTTGAAATGTGAATGGATTCTCTTATTCTTTGGAAAGAACAGCATATGGATCTGTACATATCCATTAAAACTAGAGCTTGCAGTGAGTTAAGTTCAAACCAGACGCCTGGTTTGCACCATCATTATTGAACGCTGAAAATCTTTTGCCATCTTATAGACAGTAGAAAAGAAATCAGTGACCTGAAATCATAATTTTTCTTTCTAATAGATAAGGTGGGAAAAGACCAACAGCAGAAAAACTGCGATTTCAGCAAGGGAAGACAGTGGCAGCCTTCCTGGGTGCCCTTTCAAGAGAGACCAGGGATTGTATTGAATTAGTGTTTCTCTTTCCTTCTTGCCAGCTGCTAAGCTCAGCACGCTGACTACAGTGAGCGCTCTCTGGGAAAGCAGGTGTGTTCACAAGGGCAAGCATCAGCAAGGGTCTATCTACATGACAGCAAGACTAATCTCAGAGAAGTTCAAACCAGTAATAAATGCTTGTCTTAATTTTCTCGCAATAGAGCAATATTTGTTTCCTGTAAGACAAATTGCAACTCAGCACATTGTGTCATGGCTTGTGTTGGATCTGCACTGTTATTCACACTGTGCTATAGTCATGCCAGCATCAAAATGAAACAACTGGCTGGAGCAAAGTATTATGGGGCTTGAAGTTCAGATTGTAACAAGCTTCGTGTTCCAATTGCTGCTTCTGAGTTCTGGATGTTTGGGTGTTGGCTTCTCTGCAGCAATTGTGGCAAGATGAGTGGGAGTGGGGTAGCAGGCTGCTTGTCTTTTATGCTGGTTTTCCTGTGTGTGGTTTGTGGGTTTTTTAAATCTGTATTTCACTGCACTCCTGCAAATACACTAAGCTACTGTAATCATGCATTTTATTATCAGATTAATTAGATTATTAGCTAAGGTAATTGTGCATTTATGTTATCTCATTTATACCAGGTACCAGCATGGACTTTCCCATGAGTGAGTACACATGTGGGAAAAGGGTGCCTTTTGCCATCCCCTGTTCAAGCCCGCAGGGGTGGGGGAAAGCAGTTTCATACCTTCAGCTTTCCCCATTCAAACCTTGGTTGACAGAGATGGGGAAAGGATTTTGGAGTGCCCCACTACAGTCTCCCCTAAGAGAGTAAAAACAGACACAGTCCCGTAAGATGCTTCTGTGCAAGCAGAAGTATCACAGCCTCCACATGCTGCTTTTTATGATCTGATACTCATCTTCCAGCACTGATACTGTTAATTGTGCCTACATGTATTGGATATAAGCCTCACAATCAGTTCACTTAATGGACATACAACTGTGACTCACAATACTGGATATAAACCTTATGATTAATACACTTAATGGACTTATTTAAAGCATTTGACACAGTCACATATGATATTCTGGTCTCTAAACTGGAAAAGCATGGACTTGAGGGGTGGATCACTCACTGCATAAGGAATTGGTTGGATGTTTGCACTCAGAGAGTTGTGGTCAACAGTTCAATGTCTAAGTGGAGACCAGTGACAAGCTGCATCTCTCAGGGGTTGGTACTGGGACCAGTGCTGTTCAACATCTTTATTCGCAATATGGACCATGGAAGTGAGTGCAATCTTATCACGTTTGTGGATGACACAAAGCTGCATGGCCTGGCTGACATGATGAAGGGAAGGGATGCCATTCAGAGGGACCTGGGCAGACTTGAGAAGTGGGCCCATGCAAACCTCCTGAAATTCAACAAGACCAACTGCATCCTGGGCTGCATCAAAAGAAATGTGACCAGCAGGACAACGGAGATGATTCTCCCCCTCAACTCTGCTCTCGTGAGACCCCACCTGGAGTACTGCATCCAGTTCTGGATACTGGAACAGGATATCCCCTTCCTGGAAGTGTTCAGGTTGGACAGGGTCTTAAGTAACCTGGTCTAGTGGAACATATCCCTGACCATGGCAGGGGAGGGTGAAACTAGATAATATTTTAAGGTCCCTTCGAACCCAAATAATTTGAATTCTATGATCAAACAGGACGTTTCTAACTTGAGGACTAGGAAAGTCACAAGAAAACATCCAGAGGATGGAAGAATATTGTCCAATTTTCAGACTTAGATTCATAAAAAATTCTGTTAATTCCCTTGATATCTCTCTAAAATCACATTATTTGAGAAAATAACTGTCACTTAGGAATAAAAGTTAAATTGTATGTGATAGATATGCTTAAATCCACTACTCTCTTGAGAAAGAATGTGGCAGCTGTCTGGTGGTTATCTCAGAAGTGTTTTGAGAGCAAACTGGGTAATGCAATCTTGGGTTTTTTCCTCCTGTTTAAGGTTTTGTATGTAGATGTACATTTACTGCACAAAATAATTTAGGAAGGAGTAATATGGATTTTATAGCCTTCAATTCCTGCCTCTGAGCTGGACAATAGCAGCCAATTTATTCCCAACATTGTTCAGCAGCCTTCTCTACAGCATCAATCCCAGATGTCATATGCTGGCTCTCTCCTCATCTGCACCATACATGTGGCCAGGTATAAGGAGTTGCATCTTTATCCTGTGAAGGGGAGAATTTTTTGCTTGACATTTCCCATCACTGAGTGGCACAGATCAAAGTGCATCGATAGTTCATCTACTGAATGTGCATATAGCAATCTAGAAAGGCATCCTTGTACTTTTATACAACAAATACTTAAGGATTGAAAGACACTTCCTACCTCAGTGGCACAAACTAACATGTATGGCCGTCAATCATGTTTTGTTTGATTTTCAGTTCACTTGTTTGGTTTTACTCAGCTAAAATACAAAGGTTATCAGTCAGAGACAACAAGAATAGCTTAAGGTTTAATTGATTTTGGATAGCAACTGAGGAACAATAGAGCCTTGGCTTTCCTACAGGAGGGGAAAACATTTCTGCTAACCATGTCAAATGTGTGCATTGATACAGCATGCTCAAATTCTCTATATTATTTACTTTACCAACAATACTGTGATTCAAACTACTTTGTTTTATATAATTATTGTCTCCTTAGATGGGTGCAAAAATGAAAGAATAAAAGGGTGACTTTAAGACTACCTGAGGGGAAAGAAAAAAACCTACCTAAGAATCACAGCAACTTTGTAATTTTTATTAGAATTGTAAGTAATAAAGTTTGTCTATAATCAGTATTAGTAGTTTGCATATCAAATAAAATCTGGTACAGTATTTAGGTGATTTTTAAAAAAATATATATACAGTAAATTAGGAGGAAGGCATGAGACAGCTTGTAGAGTGGTCCTGTCTTCTAATGAAAGTAGAGCAATTCAACAGAAAGAAAGTTAATACTGCAAAATTAAGTTCTTCTATGATCCATTTTTCTCTTATGATGGCAGACTTCTTTCTGAAAATACTCTCTCAGAAAACTGCTAATGAATCATCAGAGAAAATTGCCTCAAAGAGAATGCTCACTACCCTACTATAGCAAGAGACTGAATTAGCCCTTGAATGTGTAGGAACGGGGCCGAAGAAAAATGATCTTACTTCTGTGCACATCTAGAAAGGTCAGTGCCACTGTTAAAATACTATGTATAACCCTGACGGTTTCACTGACAAAAGATGTGAAGAGAGCTATGCAATGCTTCTTAAAAGAAGGAAAAAGAATTACCCAAGATAACAAAAGTAAGCCTCCTGGAATGAGAGTTGAAGAGTTCAGTTTATTCCAGCATGATTACATATAGCTACATCATTGGTAGAGAAGTGTGGTGGTAGACTGAAACAGGACCACTTTGAGTCCAGGCATGGTCCCACGCTCCCCCTCCTCCTTGGAGTGGGGAGAGACAAGGGAAAGAGGACAAAGAACCTGGAGCCGCTGAGTCTAAGGACTCTAAGGACCGGGGCTTGTTCAGGCTTGTTTTGCTCCTGTTTACATCTTGTGGCAAATAAGGTACATAGGCTGGGTTTGTGCCTGCCCCCTGCAAGGCCTAGGTTTCCCCAGGCTTGGGTAAAGCAAGCCCGTAGCTTCACCTAGTACGGTTAGTTCTGGCAAAGTACCATTCTGATTGGTTAATCTCAGTTGCCCGTTGGAACAATTAAGACTCAGGCAATTGATTAAAGCAGGCCAGAAGTTGTAAACACCTTGCCTCACCTTTCCTTGCTATGACTTACCCTTGCTATACCCAGCCTTGCTGCTTCAAGGCCACGCTTAACATGAACAACCCTGCCAGCAGCCTAGACTGCACAGAAGGGGTAAGACCTGGAGAGCCAAGTGCCCCTGAGCAAGCTGCATTCCTGCCACGAGCAGCTACAGCTATTGAAAGCAACTAAGCTGCTGCTGGCTGGAGAGCTACTTACACAGACCTCACTGCAGTCTGCAATGTGAGAGAAGGTAGGTTACTGCCGCGCTGCAAGACATGGTGTCTGTCTGCACACCTGCAAACCTCCGTGCTGAGCCCAGAGCCCTGGAAGGACACCAGCTGCCTGAGAACAAAGACCAGGTCAGAAGACCATGCAAGTCCCAGACATCCTGTCAGAGTCCTGGGGAACTCTAAAAACTTTTGCTGGTTGCCATACCCCTGACAGCACCCCTCCAGGTGTTTTGGGTACTGTGTGCTGGTTTGAGGTTAATTGGAATATTTTAATGAAAAAAATTATATTGGAGGCTGTCAAAATACTCTGTGTGCAGTTCTGGAGTCCCCAGCACAGGAAGGACATGGACGTGTTGGAGCGGGTCCAGACAAGGCCACGAAGATGATCAGAGGGCTGCAGCAGCTCTTCTATGAGGACAGGCTGAGAGAGTTGGGGCTCTTCAGCCTGGAGAAGAGAAGGTTTTGAGAAGACCTGATAATAGCCTTCCAGTATCTGAAGGGGGCCTACAGGAAGCCTGGAGAAGAGAAGGTTTTGAGGAGACCTGATAATAGCCTTCCAGTATCTGAAGGGGGCCTACAGGAAGCCTGGGGAGGGACTATTTAAAAGGTCTTGCAATGACAGGACAAGGGGCAATGGGTTTAAACTGGCAGAGGGAAGATTTAGACTGGATGTTATGAGCAAGTTCTTTACAGTGAAGGTGGTGAGGCACTGGCACAGGTTGCTCAGGGAGGTTGTGGATGCTCCCTCCCTGGTGATGTTCAAGGCCAGGTTGGATGAGGCCCTGAGGGACCTGTACTAGTGGGAGGTGTCCCTGCCTGTGGTAGGGGGTTGGAACTAGATGATCTTTAAGGTCCCTTCCAACCATTTTATGATTCTATGATTCTATGATTTTATGATTCTATGATTCTACATGCCAGGGTGATTAATGAAGTGCAATTAATAGAATCGGGAAGACAAATCATATTGTTGCCACAAAGATGAATTATATTTCAAGAAGAGAAGTGTGTGGGTTTTTTTGTTTGGTGTTTTTTGTTTATGGTGGATTTTTTTTTTGTTTGGTTTGTTTTTTTTCTGCACTTTTTGATTTCGTTTTTTGTTGTGGGTTTTTTTTTTCTGAAAATGCTTGTCATGTTGAATGCTGGATATGTTTGGGTTGGTTAATGCTCTTTATTCTTCTAGCTTTAGAGCTTCTCAATAACTGAGTTACCCCAGTCATTCTTCAAAAGACCAGGTAAAACCAGGATCACTCTATTCTGCCTCCATGTGCTCATCAAAATACTTCCAACTCTTAATGAATAACAACATAATTATCACACGTCAGAGCTCCAGGGCTCTAGCCAGTTATTTGCTGGATTCAGGGAAGATTAGTTTCCAATGCACAAGCAATGAAAGACATTTTTTTCTGCACATGGATAAGTGTTTTTCCCAAGATTTTCTCTGGCTTATCTTGGACTGAATATGGGACGTGGAACAGGGTTTGTCCAGCACTTTGAAGTATCATGGAAATCCCTCTATTTATGTATCTGATGTATCTTTCTTACACAGTCAGTACTATGCTAATAAGCAGACTTGTAGCACGATAGTGAAGATATTTTTATCTCAGCTCATTTTGAGGAGCCGATAAACAGCTGTTTTCTTCAGCCCAGGATATGGATTGCCCCTCTGGGTCAGCCAAGCACATGTAATCATTTCCCTCTGCAATGAATCTCTCAAGGTCCTGGTAGACTCCAGAGCATTCCCCTTTTCTGCTCTGTTTATAGTAGTTCAGTTTCATGTTCTTCATTTTCCACTCACTGGCCTGCAATTCAGTCAAGGGATCTATCTTACTGGATTGTGACAACGCAGATCTAGAAAGCTGTTGTATCATGCTCAGCATATGCAATTCGATTTGCAATTGTCTGTTTGTGCTAGTTACAATTTGTTTATTTTTCCTATTGTGCTTGTATTTACTAACTATAGCCCACCTGTTTCAGCTTACAAAGTGTGTGTGTGNAATATCATTGACATCTCTAATGCCTAAAACCTTTGTGCTCTTTCCATTTTCTGCACTTCCTCCACTGAAGCTCTTTGCTTGTTGTAACTATTTTGACCACCTCTCAGAAAACAGGGCAGCTTTTCTAAAGAACCAATTTCAGACTTCCTTTCAGAACTTGTGAAATTCACACTTTGTGAATTGTTCAAGGGCTGAATGAGAGGGTGCCTGCAACTGGCAATTTCATGAATAAGCAATTTCTTTTTAACCTTACAATGTAGGTGTTGCTTATTTTTTCATAGAATCACAGAATCATTTAGGCTGGAAAAGAGCTCTAGGATCATCACATCCAACCTTCTACTCAACACCTCCATGACCACTAAACCACATCCCGAATTGCCACATCTGCTGTTTTTTTGAACACCTCCAGGGATGGTAACTCCACCAACTTCCCCAGGCAGTCTGTATCTATGCCTCACCATTCTTTCAGTAAAGAAATTCTTCCGAACATCCATTCTGAACTTCCCCTGGCACAGCTTGAAACCATTAACTCTCGTCCTGTCATTAATTACCTGTTAGAAGAAACCAACACTGGCCTCACTACAACCTCCTTTTGGGTAGCTGTAGAGAGCAATAAGGTGTCCACTTAGCCTTCTGTTCTTTGGGCTAAACAATCCCAGCTCCCTCAGCCTCTCCTCATAAGACATGCTCTCCAAAGCCCTCACCAGCCTCACTGTCCTTCTCTGTAACCAATCCAGGATCTCAATGTCTTTCTCAAGCTGTGGTGGCCAAAAGTGGACACAGTACTTGAGGTGTGGTCTCACCAGTGCCAAGTACAGGGGCATAACCACTTCCTTACTCCTGATGGCCACAACATTTCTGACACAGGCCAGGATGCTGTTGACCTTCTTGACCATCTGAATACATTGCTGGCTCATGTTCAGCCGGCTGTCAACCAATACACCCAGGTCCTTTGCTGCCAAGTACCTTTCCAACCACTCTGCCCCAACCCTAGAACGTTGCATGAGGTTGTTGCAACTGAAGTGCAAGAACTCATACAACTGACTGTAGTCCATTGATTAAACCTGTCCATTGATTAAGCCTCAAGCAGATCAATGCTCTCAGTTAGTTTTGTGTCATCTGCAATCTCACTGAGGGTGCACTCAATCCTCCCATCTAAATTATTGATAAAAATGTTAAACAGGACTGACCCCTGCACTAAGACCTAGGGAACACCACTTGTGACTGGTTGCCAGCTGGATTTAACTCTGTTTACCACAACTTGCTGTACTCAACCACCCAGCCAATGTTTAACCCAGCACAGAGTCTACATAAGCCATGCTTTACTAAAGTCCAGATAAACAATATCCACAACCTTTCTCTCATCCATAAAGTGGGTCATCTGGTCATAGAAAGAGATCAGGTAGGTCAAACAGGATTTGCCCTTCATCATCTTGTGAGCCTGATTCCCTGGCACGTTCAAAGTGAACTGCTTCATAGTCTCTCCCAGTACCAAGGTCAGGCTGACAGACCTGTAGTTCTCTGGATCCTCCTTCTGGTCTTTCTTGTAGATGGCCATCACACTGGCAAGCCTCCAGTCATCCAGAACCTCCTCTGTTAACCAGGCCTACTCATAAATGATGGAGAGTGGCTGGCAAGCTTCTTTGCCAGTTCCATCAGTAATCTCAGATGGACCTCATCCAACCCTTTCATAAGCCTTGCCAACACATGCACAAGGGTCCTTTTCCCCCTTTGAGAGACATATATTCCATATCACAGAAATCACAGAAACATCCAGATTGGAAAAGACCCTCAGGATCACCAAGTCCAACCTACAACCCTACGCTACAAGATTCATCTTAAACCATATCCCTAAGCACCACATCCAAACCACCCTTAAATACATCCAGGGTTGCTGACTGGTCCTTGGGTGGCTCATTCCAGTGTCTGACCCCCCTCTCCATGAAAAACTTTTTTCCTAATGTCCAACCTAAACCTACCCAGTCTCAGCCTGAGGCCATTCCCCCTTGTTCTGTCTTCAATTACCTGTGAGAAGAGACCAGCAGCAGCCTCTCTACAACGTCTCTTCAGGTAGTTGGAGACAGTAATGAGGTCTCCCATGAGCCTCAAACTGAACAGCTCCAGCTGCCTCAGTCACTCCTCATAAGATTTATTCTCTAGGCCCTTCACCAGCTTCCTTGTTCTCCTCTGGACCTGCTCCAGCACCTCCACATCTCTCTTGTATTGTGGTGACAAAAACTGAACACAATACTCAAGGTATGGACTCACCAGACCTGAGTACAAGGGGACAANGACTCCCCAGACCTGAGTACAAGGGGACAATCACCTCTCTACTCCTGCTGGCCACAGCATTTTTTATACCAGCCAGGATGCCACTGGCCTTCTTGGTTGCCTGGACACACTGCTGGTTCATATTCAGCTGCCTGTCTGCAGATCCCTTTCTGCCCCAGATCCCTTTCTGCCAAGCAGCTCTCCAACCACACTGCCCCAAGCAGTTGGGGTTGTTGCTGGGGGTTGTTGTGACCCAAGTGCAGGACCTGGCATTTGGCCTTGTTGAAACTCATCCCATTAATGTTGGCCCATTGATCTGGCCTGTCCAAGTTGCTCTGAAGAGCCTCTCTACCTTCAATCAAATCAACACTGCCACCTAACTTGGTGTCATCTGCAAACTTACTGAGGACACTCTCTATGCCTGAATCAAGGTCATCAATAAAGATGTTAAAAAGAAGTGGTTCCAACACAGATCCCTGAGAAACAACCATTCCTTACGTATTTAGAGTGCAAGAAATTTACAATCTATAAATGATCTGTATTTTTCATTACTTTATGTATTAATGAACCACTTAGTCTTCTATAACTGCTTAAATGTTAGCTGAATGATCAGTTCTCAGGAGTCACCCTCCTTTTTTTCCAAATCAACATAGCCCTAAGGCATGGAGGGTGAGTGCACTTTATGGTCCCCATCACTCAAGCAAGCTCTGCACAGACCACAGAGTATCTGCTCTACCGTGGCAGCAGAAAGGGCCATTGTGTTTGAGGAATTAAGTTGCCAATCACATTTTTCCTCTCTTCAATACTGATAACTTTAAAGAATCCTGGTATTCATCAATAATTGTTTGGAGACAAAATTACAAAGAGGGAAAAAGGGCAGAACTTTTTTCTTTTAACTTATTAATCTACCTAATTTTTGAAATGGAAGAGCGTCTGCCAGAAGCTCAAAATACTAATTTTATTCCAAGACAGATCTTACAGCAAAAAAGAGGTCTTTTCATGATCTCCAAGGAATATGATAATGTAATAGCAATCTTACCTAGGCAGGAAAAAATGGGTAAAGAGTGTACTGGCAATGCAAATGTATTGTAAAGAATGTGAATTTGAAAATATGGGAGCAAACAAAAGAAGTAGCCACAGTCAAACCTGATAAATATTTTGAAATTTGCACAAAGAACAAAGGGGGAAATGTCGAAAAGAAAGAATGAAAAATAAAAATATGGAAAAAACCCATCATTTTTAAGTAACAGTGAAAGCAGACAAAGGAATTACACTATGAACAATAATAGTGACTGAAGACTCTGAACCTCTCTCTATTCAATACCTATTAAAAGCATCAAAACTGGAAGATACAGATGAAATTCTAACAGTACTGGCATATGCGTGGCCAGCAGGGCAATGGAGGTGATTCTGCCCCTTTACTCTGCTCTTGTCAGACCTCACCTGGAGTACTGTGTGCAGTTCTGGAGCCCTCAGCACAGGAAGGACATGGAAGTGTTGGAGCGGGTCCAGAGAAGGGTCACGAGGATGATCAGAGGGCTGCAGCAGCTCTCCTATGAGGACAGGCTGAGAGAGTTGGGGATCTTCAGCCAGGAGAAGAGAAGGCTTCCAGAAGACCTTATAGTAGCCTTCCAGTATCTGAAGGGGGCCTACAGGAAGGCTGGGGAGGGACTATTGACAAGGTCTTGCAATGACAGAACAAGGGGCAATGGGTTTAAACTGGCAGAGGGAAGATTTAGACTGGATGTCAGGAGGAAGTTCTTTACAGTGAGGGTGGTGAGGCACTGGCACAGACTGCCCAGGGAGGTTGTGGCTGCTCCCTGCCTGGAGGTGTTCAAGACCAGGCTGGACGAGGCCTTGAGTGAGCTGTACTAGTGGGAGGTGTCCCTGCCTATGGCAGAGGGTTGGAACTAGATGATCCTTGAGGTCCCTTCCAACCTTACCATTCTATGATTCTATGATTCTATGACTCTGTGATTCTATGAAGCACAATGTTACTTTGAAAGAGCTAATGAAAGACAAAGTTCAAAAATAAGACTTTACTATTTCTTTCAAAAAGAATAGTTTTAAGAAAAGCTAGGGAATTAAGTGGGATAATTTTTTCAAGGGAATAAAATACAGATATATTACTGGATCTCTGTTTCAACCTTAGAAATTAAACAGGAATAAACAAACAAATAAATGTAGGGGTGGGGGAAGATAAAAAATGAGAGATGGAGAGGTTGTGGTTTCCCCAACAGGCACTTTTTTGTGTATTGTAGACAATCTCACAATATGAGGGACTTGAAAGACACAGACATTGCAGAGGGAGAAATGAAAAGTAGACAAGGAATCTGCTTTTTATCATGGTGTGGTCTTCAGGTGTCTTTTTCATGATTTGGCAGTCATAGATATTTATATGGATATCAGGATACATATATATCCTTGCACAGATACATTGACAGATGGTTATTTATTCCTACAACACGTAGAACACTGTAATACTTTTCACATAGAGAAGCTAACTCTCCACAGGAGTAGTATTTTACATCCTAATTGTGTGCTGGAGATGCAAGTGTTGTTTTGTCTATCTTTGATAGCAAATTGCCGTCTTTCTGCAGTGATCCAACTGCTAGATGGCTATCGACTATAATGCCAACTTAAAAATGGTCTATGTGGAGACTGTCGTAAAATTTGTTAACAGTAGCAGTATTTAATTCCCAATTCTCATTCTATTTATCTCTGTAGTTTTAAGAAGACCCACTAATGAGTTCTTTATGTAATTAATCATGCCAACGTAGTTCAAAGGAGATGACTTAAGTCTTGGTTGTGGCAAGTTGATGAAGTTGTGCTCACTATAGCTGCAGTGAAGTTAATGGGAAATTGAATGTGCTATGGGACTTCTCAGCATAGTACTTCCCAGGACATTTGTAAAACATTTAACATGAACTGTTTTAGTATGTCTCTAGTTCACTACTCAATGATCTCCATATTGCTGCCAGGCAGTGTATTAATTATTCTCTCAGCATTGTAGGAAATACGTATATTCCACCAATAACTTTTATTTTTGTCACAAGTAATTGCTAATAAGCAACAAAGCAGTATTTTTGTTAAGTAAGAGGGAGTGGTACATTTCCAAAAGTTGAAGTATGTTATAACATTTGTAAAATCTATCCTGTATAAATATCTTAAAAGTGTGCTATTCCAAGCAGATCAGTAGTAATCCTGTAAGGAGATGGAGGCACAATTTTGACCACCGTAAGCATGCAAGATGCTCACTGTAGAACAACTGGGCCATATATGCAAAACTTTGCAGAATCCAGAAACCAATATGATGTTAAGATCACAAAAGTTAAAAATGCATCAAGAAATACAGAATTATAGAATAATTTGGGTTGGAAGGGACCTTTAAAAATCATCTAGTTCCAATGTCTACTAGACATCTACTAGACCAGGTTGCTCAAGGTTTAATCCAAACAGACCTTGAACATGTCCAGGGAGGGGGCATCCACAACCTCCCTCAACAACTGATTCAAGTCTCAGAAAAATATGCAACTCTTTTCTGGTGCATAATGGCATTGAAGTTAGTGGAATGTAAAGTCTTGTTTGTTTTTTTTTAATTGCCCAAACAAGTAATGTCCATGCATTCCATTAAACAATTACATATTTG